>VZTO01019057.1:26999-107651 GCA_013400615.1 Syrrhaptes paradoxus
GCCACCTTCCTTTTCTTCTTCCCATTCTCATGCCTGCCTTTTCTCCCTGCTGCTCCTTTCAGTTGACTTTGATTTGGGGAGTTTTTTTGTGTTACTCCTAGAGAAAAGAGCTAGGCACACAAAGAAAAATACTAGATGTTTTACTAAGTGTCCCATACAACTGGCAACTTACAAAGCTGTAGTGCTCATTTGCCAAGTTTCTGTGAAGCCCAGCTTCATTCTAATTACATAGTTAGTGCAACCAAAAGGAAGGATCACTACCAAAGTTGTCTTTGTTCAAATGGGATGGTCCTAGTTATGACCTTGGATGCTGCAGCTAACATTTTACCAAATAAAATCACAGGAGGTAGCGGTGGAGTTTTGCCTTTGGTGAACAGAAACTTCAGCTAAAATGGTAGTTCTCATCTAACAGGTCTCTTTTTGATTAACACAAGTTAACGAGCAGAACTGAGGGGACTGTAAGGGGACACCCATCCGGGGGGCGACCAGAAACTAGGGGTGGGTTCAATCATGGTAACCTGTTTGGTATAGCTAGAGCAAGAAAAGGATCTGTATCCTCAGCCACAGCTCTCTTGCTATGAGTTTGATCTCCGTGCCACACAGGGTGTCAGGCACCTCCTTTGCTGTGGGTCTGATGGCTGATACGTTTTGTGTACTGCACAATAGGTAATGGAAGCTGTTATAGGTCTGCTAGTGTCTCCTTTACATTTGGGCTTTCTTAGGGCCTGATCCCACAGGAATGTGATTATTTTGTGAAGCAAGAGCTCGCTCGCTCGCTCTCTCTCTCTCCTGTGAGCTCTCATTGAATTCCTGCCTCATCCTGGAGGCAGGGCTGCCCAGAGCAGTTCTGGGATGCAGACTTCTTAATAGTATGTTGGCAGATCTAATCAAACCCACAGCACAGGCNGACGTCTCAGTTGTAGGACCAATCTTTGCATTCTTTTTCATTTAGGGATTACCCTAAGCTCACTGGTCTGTTTATACCTTAGGCACACACATACATCCTTGTTCCTTGCACAGAGGATTTATTCGTTCTCACAACTCCACTTTTCAGGAGCCTGCTGGAGAAACCTTTACCATTTTAAAATTTCCGGTTTCTCTCCCTTTTTCCTCTCTGTGGCCCTTTAGCTATGAAAATGAACCTCTCTGCTCCCGCAGTGCTGAGCTGCTGAATCCAATCGAGGAAGGCAGGCCAGGCTTCACATCCCTGTCAGACTCAGCCTTGACGTTTTTTTCCTAATTGACAATGCAGGGCTTGTCCTAATAGGATGACATCATTACACAGTGCTTAAATGCTTTCCCTGCCATCTCTTTTGTCTCTTGGTATTTTTCTCCCACACTTTTACAAGAAGTATTTCACTAGGAGGGAGTGTAGGGAAGACAGTTACATAGTGTCTAAAAAACATATGCAGAAAACATCCTCAATTTCTCTCCATTTTTCCGTCCTCACACTAGTTACCAATCATGTATCCTGAGCCCTCCCTGTGTACTGAATCTTCCTTCTCCTTCTTCCAGGTTGTGATCACTAATGTTCCTTTTCTGTATTTGCTTTGCCTCACTGTCCTGAAATATCCTGCTAAGGAGATTCTGGTTCCTTATTGATTCTGAATTATGATTGTAGTTGTTAGCCTGCTCTCTTTTACAGCTCTAATTTAATTCAAACAACTTGTTAATAAAATCCTTGTGCATCTCTAGAACAATAAATAGTTAATTTTGTATTTATCCGTTGGCAGTTAACTTTTGCTGTGATACTCAATAATCTAAAGTTTTAAAATAATACTTTAAAGAATACATGGAGCAGAAGAAGCCCCAGAGATATAGAAAGTATTAAGAGCTTTCTCTTAGCCTTGTGAGATTGGCTCACCCATTTCCATGAGTACTATAACCTTTAAGATGCTACCTTAAAGCTTAAAATAATGCCTTAATGCTGGTTATAGACTGGCAGCCATGTGTCAAAGCATGCAGTCTTGTCTAAGCCAACAAACCAAATAAATGCATACGATGGGCTTTTCTGGGAGAAGACATAAAGAGCAGAAATTCCCATCCCTGCCTATTCCCCTCTCTTTTTTTCCCTCTCCCATGGCTGACATGTTGAGTACTCCTAGCTCATAGTATATCTTCCCAGCCTACTTCAGTGCCTAATGAAATGGATGAGCCCAGGTCCCAAGCACTTCTTTGAATCTGTTTCCCCTGAGCTGTTTTAATTTGCAGGGAAATGCAGTAAGAGCTGCAGCAGTCAAAGAGAAGGGTAGTATTGACCAGCTGGGAGAAACAGCCTCTTAAATCACTCAAGCTAGCTCTGCAGGACCATGGCTGTCTATATCCTTGCTTCAAGAAAGGAAAGATAAACAAAAAAAAACAGAGTGAAGAAGAGAAGAGACTCAGGAAGGAGAGGAAGCAGATCCTATTACTATTCAAGACTATCCCAAGTTAGCAGGAAGAGGGATTTATCTGTCTTCCCTTTTTTCCCAGTCAATGCCCAGCTACTTCATAGAATACAGATTCCCAACACATGACAATGATGTTCATGCTGTCCTTTCTTTCCTGCATCTAAACACTGATCAAGAAGGCAAAGGCAACTGCATTATTAATATACCTTGTGAAAACTTCTCTTGATTATTTTAATTGTATTTCCTATTTCTTTTTGCACATTATCCTTAAAGACATGTTAAGTATTTTAACCAGGATTTGTATCTTACATTCTGTTTCTGTCATATTTACCTTCAACCTTAGTTAACTTCCATAAGCTGTTGTGAACAACAAAAGGAACTGGAGTTGTGTTACTTTGAACAACTGTAAACCCAAGCTTACTGTCTTTGCATAAGAGTGGATAGTGAAGTAGCTATCTGATAGCTATTAACAGTAATTACTAATACAGTTTAGTATTTCTCTTATGTCTATAGCCTAATGAGATTAATGCTTTGTTGTACTCAGCACCACATAAACAATTAATATGTGAGTTTCAGCCTCAAAGAGCAATTAGGATAATACGGTTAAATCCCTGCAAACTACTTTAAAAAAAACACGATCACCTTTGCCAAATTTCAGCCCAGATCCCAATTTATTATTATAATTTTTATAAACAGGTTAAAGATGTGAGTGAAAATAGTGTTTAGAGTGGAAGTGCTGACAAAACCTTTACTGCAGCAATGTGGACAATGCAGCTGTAATAATGGCAAGTGTGCCCTTATCACAGCAAGAAAAATGTAAGGAGTTCTGATTTTGCACTGAATAAGCCATTACTTATGTCTATCACAAAGAAATAAGAGTACTGAACAAAAAAAGATACATTAAGGTTTTTCTTTTTTTCCCAAAAGAAAACTAAAAATAAAAAAGATCAGATGTGACTCAGGCTTTCAAACAATAAAAATAGCAAGATGAAAGAACTAGGTTGCTTCATTGCCTAAAGAAATGGCTAGAATCTTAAAAAGTCTGAAACCTGATTGTGAGAGACTCACTTTATGGGCTGCTAAGAAGGTGCTGACCTTCGTCATCAATAGATTGTCTGAGTCTTTGTGGTATTCAGCAGTAAAGGAAGTACTTAAAAAGTCATCCTGCTGAAAGATGGACTGGAAAAATCTACAGTTCAGATCTCTGCATAGCTGTTGTCGGTGCACAGGCTCATTCAGAAGGTCTGTCTGTAAATCTAATACAGATAAATCTTGCTTCATTTTTAAGTGATAAAACTGGAGCATCCTTGCCTTGGAGATGGATCAGGATATCTGGAATTCAATATAAGTGAAATTATTACAGAGGAGGGCAGCTAATGACCTATCTGTTGTGGGGCTTTGGATGTGTTTTGTTACAGGACTATATTTCTCTGTCTCTACTAGAGGACATTGAAGAAGTGGGATAATCCTTGTACAAGTACCAGTGGTATAATTTTCTTATACTTGCTCCACAGTTTTGGATGCAGTTTTGCCTGTTCCAACATTTGCACTGAAATGAACTGTAACAGATGACTGCCCTGTGATTTCAAATGTCCTTCTGGGAGAAAAAGACTATTATAAATGAAAAACCTCCTATAACTTTCTGGAAAAGTCCCACCACAGTCTAAGTAGTATATTAATATGACAGTTGCCACTATATGTATCTCCTAGCAGGGTGAGTTAGCCTGGGTGGGGTATCAGGCTGACACAACTATATAGTATAGAGTGCCGGTACACGAGTGAGCTCACTGAAAGGCAGGTGGGGTATCTGTGCACAACATGCCTGTGTGTTGCCAGTACAATCATGCGCTGGCTGAAAAATGTTGTGATGTTATCCTCTAGAAACTGTACAGCGTTGAACGTTTACTGCAGAAAGCACAACATACAGATGGACCACCAATGACTAGAGCTGCTGGGACAGCATCCCGCATGCTGCAGAGGAAGGGAAGATAAAGCAAAACACTGACAACAGAAATCTCTGCCAGTTCAGACTAGGATGGGGGGAGGGAGAACTGTTGCTGTCTGCAGACCTGATGCCTAATCTGTCTCTGAGTTTTAGCAAGGTGTTGATGGGGCATGTTCAATGACAGAGCATGGGTCTGCTTGAACTGCTGTTGGATGGTCAGCATAAGCAACCTGCTTCAGGGTATGAAACATAACTGTTGAGTCCCCTTTCTGCTTCCTAACTGCCGTACCATCCCCCTGGACCTCTGAACCATGTCAGGGTGTGATCCAGCAGGCCAACATCAGGCAGTCAGCAAGCTGGACCCCTCCTTGTTCCCCACCTGGAGCCGTGCTCTGGTGTTTAGTAGCCAGGATACTGTAACTTAGACTTCTTCTTCAGAGATCTCTATGGGATGAAATCCCTCATTGAATTTGCTTCTTCCTCCACAGCTTCTGCTATTAAAAGCAACTATGATCCTCAGAAACAGCGACTTGTGCTGCCTGCTAAAAGATTTTACTGAAAGTTTTACCTTTTTTCTGAAACAGCCCTACAGAATTCATGCCCCAAAGAGCTGATAATGGCAATGCAGTTCCAAGGCAGCTTAATCCTGTCTGAGAACTACGGGAAGGAATTTCTCTCTCCTGTCCCTCCATTTAAATCAGTGCTGAACGTAGCCCAGTGGTTCTGCCTTGCTATATGCAGATTCGGGAAGATAGCACTGCCACCTTTGGTGTTTGGAAAGGTTTAACTTCACAATTGTAAGGGCAAAAGCTTTTTTTTGGATGAAATCAAAGTTAAAAATCTGAAGAAAAAAGGGCTCATCAAAGAACTGGCAAAGAATTTAACATCTAGGTGCCAGCTGAAGTGCCAGTGTGATTTATCAGCAGGTTCTCCTCTAATCTGATGTGAGATAATAGGAGAAGGTGTTGAAAGCAGAATCAAACTAGATACAGAACAAAAAGCATAAGTAACAGGGTTCATAAGATCATGAACATAAGGACATTTATGTTATCTAGTAGGCAGACCATTCTGTCCAAGAAGGTTTTCTAAGATATATTGGGAAATCAACAGACAAAACTGGAAGATTTTTAAAGATAAATTCTCTTATGTTCCTTTTGCATTTATATTTTTTCACATAAGCCTCTCCACATGAAGACATGGTTTCCTTACCAATAGACCCAACAAAATACTCAGCTGTAGTAGCTGGCAGTGCCATGGACAGAGGTCTCTTGGAAAAGATTAACCCTCAAATATGCTGAAAGTTGAACTTGCTTATGACTGATCAGGAAGATCATTCCTGAGAGCTCACAAATTTAGAGTAGCTTCCTTCTGACTATAGCTCTAAATTGTCTATCTATAGTCCCCTGCATAGTGATTCATTAGAAGCATTTTACAGTAAACACTTCCAAAATAAAAACCAGACATTTTAACCAAAGTCTCAGGAAAATACTTAACTGACAAAGATAATGATTTTCTAAAAGCTTTTCCCTGGAAGTGTTTTTTTTGTTTTGTTTTGTTTTTTTTTATTGAGGCAGTGATTAAAGTGAGCCTGCCTGAGTTATAACGTGCTTCCACTGCACAACCCAAAGTCATGTTAATCAGCTTGAATACCTAAAAATACAATAGGAGCAGAATAAATCTACTTGATACAGCAAAGTTCATTTCAGGTGCTGGTCCATAAGAAAAACATCCGTAAGTGATTAAAGCATTATTAGTCTGTATTTCACAGTTTGTGCTCTGCTTTGTTTCATTCCATGGTAGATTATTTTAAACTTCTTAAGACAGTCTCACAGTGAACAGCTTGGTCCAGCCGATTTCCCATTCAGGCTGATATCAATGCCCCATCAGATGCAGGGCTTTGCCTTTGTAAGATTTCTGGTGAGGAGTCTATTAATTTTCCTTGAGAGCTCCTTTGTACTATATGGCTGCTCAGAGGAAAATTCCAGCAAATTTGTATCTGATATAGGCACTTAAATCTCATATTTTACAGTTCTATAGGACCTTCAGTGAACAGCCCATCCAAGAGGCTGTGAAGGTTCTGTGTGCCCCCCCCCGGAACATGGTATAGCATATACTGCGAGGCCACATGGAGGTCCACCACATGTCCCATATATGACAGTTACATTGGCATGACATGACACCAAGACACCAGACTCATCCTCTCAGCTGTCCCTGGGGCTGGCTGGAATATCTCTGCTCTGCTGCACAGTGCAGATAAATCATAATTTCCTAAATTACCTAGTGCTGAAGCCAGAACTGAAAAAAAGCAGCTTCCAATCTTTAGGCTAAGCTATGGTTTGTTTTAAAAAGGGATTAAATGTCTTACAAACAGGTAAAATTGCTGCCAGATGCAAGTACATTAGCCTTTTCCAGCTGCTTTACTGCTGCCATTCAAAATAGCTCGCTATAAATACGATTCCTTTGAGCTCTATTCTGACAAGTGTGGAGCACTATCTGGGAAGGGCCAGTGGTTTTCCATCCCCATTGAACTCAGTAGGAGTTGTGATTGCTCAGCACATTGCTGAAAAAAAGTCTGCTGAAATTACCTTAAATCACGCAATTATCCCCTCACCTCTCGCTCTCTCTTGCAGTCGTGGAAGGAGGAACAAGTTTCTCCACAGGCAGTTCTGCTGCAGTAAAGTTTTCAGCCTGGAGGTTGTGAACAAATGTCAAAATCAACAAGTTCCCTGCTTCAGGGCTGGTGAAGGTCCTAGCTGCAATCTGGCTTAGCCAGGGGAGGGGCGGGGAAACAGGACAAAGATTTGAAAACCCTATTTACATTAAAATTCAGTACTAGTTTCTCATATGGCCTTAAATGTCTTTGCCTTTTCCCATTAATCCTTTCTATAAATTTCTGCCTATTGCCCTAAACAGTAAAGGTTCACCGTACCCCAGCATCCAGGACTCATTCTGGCAGCTTTTACAAGTGTCGTAATGCATACTGTAGGGCCCTTGCTAAAACTCAACAAGTTGCCTATTGTTTAAAATCAGTTTCTGGCTGAACAGAAATGCATTTATTATGTAACTTGGCATTGTACAATCTGTACAAGTAGTTAAGTACATTAGCTGGTGCCGAATGTTATGGAGGTCTGTTGAACAGTAACACAAGGTTAAAGGCTGAGTGCTTATGCTTAACAAACCATTCTGAAAGACAGCCATCGTTAAAGCTATTTACAATTAAACTTTTCATAATTGACAGAAAAACTGAAAATTACCTGCGCCTTCCACCTTTTCACTATGGAGTCAGCGAGGCGAAGAAAATCAGCATTTCCTTTGGATCTGAGAACAATTATGAGTTTACAATGCAGATCAAGTCACCTTTCCTATTGTACAGGAACCGGAGTTGAGAAGAGGCTCATGAACTTGATTCTGAACCTTGTTATACCAGTCTGAACCCGCTACCGGTTCCCTGAACTGAGAATTAAGCTGTTAACTACTAGGGGAGGGTTGTTTCTTAGTACCAACACTCATGTCCTTTGCGGACCGTTCAATAAGAAATGGCTTTGAAACCTAATTCTGGATCAGAATTTTGCTCAAAGGCAGCTGACGCTCAGACTCCACTTGGAGCTTGTGTCCTCTGGAAGACATTCACTTTGCCTGATTGTAACACTCCTCTCTGACCTGGCACTGTGCTTACCAGCTCTCAAAAAATCAGGCCACAGTGACTTTTTGCACGCTGGAACTACATACAGAGACGAGTCAATCAGTCACAGGGTTTTAGTCATTTTTCTTCTTATTAAAAGCCAGATTTTCCCTTCTTGTGGCAGATACAAGACTGATGTGGTGCCATTACTTTCCATAAACAAACATCTGTTATTGAGAGCTATCAAAAATATTTAAGATAGCTTAAACTCTTGAGTTATTTACACAGGAAAGGGAAAGTAATTACAGTGAATCTGATATTCTATGTACTAACTATTGAAGAGTTTTCTCTCATAAAGGTGTCTACGATATGCCTAGTGGAGAAAACATTTGAATGGGTTTTTTTTGGCTTGGCAACATTTGAGTATCCTTAACTTTTCTACGTTTTCTCCTAGGACTCTTCACTTTGCTCAAGTTATGGCATCAGAAAGCAGCATTTACTTCCAGAAAAATCTCACAACCATGGGTGGCAAGAATAAAACCTCCCAGCAAAGGCATAATAGTAAGAAGTCACATGCAGCAGCAAACAAACTGAATGATATTCCAGAAGCACTGCAAGAGGTCAAAAACCACCTTGGGGATAGAGAAGCAGAAAATATAACGGAGAGAATAAAAACAGCAGGGAAAAAGAAGGGAAAACAAAGTAATGATGTAGACAGAACAAGCCTTAAAAGAAAATTGGAAAACAATGAAAAACTAGATGTGAAAAAAGAAGAAACGGCATCAGAGACTGGCAATCTGCTCATCCCGACACCTCTAGCTCATATTCCTCTGGAAAGCCTAATCGACATAGAAAACAAGTTGGTCTACACAGATGAGGACTACATTTCCTTTGAGTTTGATGAGTCTGTGGTGTCTACAAGCACACGGTCACCAAGTCGTGACTCTGAAAATGCAGATGGTGCAAGCACACTTAATAGCAAGACTTCGCCCCAGATTGACAGACAGCTTCAGATGATCCTCCAAGAAGCCAGCGTTTCCTACAGGAAGGAGAACTATGCAGCAGCAATGGAACAGTTCTCAGCAGCACTGGAGGTATGGGGTTAAAGATGTCCGATCACCATAGCAAAGTAAATGAAAGGCTGTCAATTTACTGTAATAATGTCAAAGGGAACAAGGACCACAAACCTGGGATGCGTATAGTTTAATAAAAATCATGAGATGTAGTTTCACATGAAATCTGGAAATTAAGAGCTATAAATAAATCATAGAAGAAGGGGAGCACTGGACTGAATCAAAAAAATTTCAGATGAGTTGGTATTTTTCTCTAAGTTTTCAACTGTATTTATGTGTGGAGGAAATTTAAGTCCCATAGAATAGGGGGCAGGGGGGTGGGGAAGCTCCTCCTTTTCATCCCATCTCTGTCAGGGACAAATGATATCTCAATAATCAGGGGAGCTCCCACTCTACCCCAGCTGTCCATGTACTACCAGGTGAAATGTTTAACCCTCTGGTTAAACAGAAAGTCCAGCTTAGTCTCTTTTTTTTCCCTACAGCATTTCCGTCATGCACTCTGTTTCCTTTTTTTTCTGTAAAGCCAGAAGATAGCCAGTGGATCTGTGTAGGAAACCTTTTGTTTCTTTATGAGAAAGGACAGGTCCAGTAGTGAGCAACCCCCTCCGGACACAGTCAGCTTTCTCTTCAGCAGCTAAGAGATAGGGTTTTTTTGTTGAAAGAAAGACTTCTTGCCTGCCTGAGATAGTAAAGAAATAACCTTGGCTATGATCTTCAAAACTAGTCTGTGATTTTCATGACTTGCTGCCTTTAAGTGCTCTAACTTGAGCTGTCTTAAATGGATCTGTTCTTCAGTAATCAGATATTTCTCTGTTTTCAAAAGCAGAGCCCTTTCCATTTTCAGGCTGAGCCCCCCAAAAGGCAGTCTCTAAAGAACTTTGAAGTTTTTTAAGATCTTAGCCGGCCTTAAGTTTTATCAGTAAAGTATGAGAAGTAAAAACTAAAAGAGGGATTTCCTAACACTCTGGCAAGATTGCAATTCATTTCAGGGAGGGGGGGAAGAGAAGGAGGTGCAGGAAACCCCAGCAGGTGGGTCACAGTTACATCCACCAGCCTCCTGGTTCCTGGAAGCCAGAGCCAGCAGCATTTACAGTAAAACTGATTGTTCAAAGTCGTATCATTATTCCCAGATTTCTCTAGTGCTCCTAATCTCAGTTAATTATATTGGAAATCCCTTGCATTATGACCATGTAATTCATAATGTGCCGGTAGAAGTCATGGTTCATAATAATCACATAATGGGCAAGGACTTAGACGTAATCAGATTTTAGTTACCCTGTCGTGTTTCCATAATGCTGCTGTAAAACTGACATAATCACAAAAAAGCACCAGTTATTTAAACGTTTTTATCAGGTTGATGTACGGTATCTTTCTCTCTCTTTTTAAACAATGTAAGATAACAAAAAATGGATTACAATTGCTGGGAACAGACTATGATAAACTGTTTGCTTGTGTGCAGGATGAAATTTAATAATGGCATCAGCATCTCAATTTTTAGCAATGTTAAACCTGTTAAATAGTAACACTCTGCAGCCAAAGGCTGCTTTCAAAGAGGTAGCATTAGAGCATTTTGAAAACAGTATCTCCAAGAGCATAGCTGTCTTATAAACCTTGAAACATGCCCTATATCGTCACAATTAACCTAGCTGCTAACATTTACTGTGCAGATGTGGGCTTGACTTTTTCCATGATACATGATGCAAAAAACCACTCTCAGTGGCTGTAAAGATTTTAAAGGCCAGTGTCTGCTTCTCAAATAAAATTTTTGAAAAGGAGACACTTTACAGGAATATGGTTGGTGATTAGAATCGAGGACTTGCAAGCTGGACTGTCTGGACTCTCCCTAATGTTTTATCTCCACTCTGACCCCAATCACTTCATCTATGCACTTGACATCCTAAAAAAGGGTACAACTGTATTTGTTCCAGTGCTGTACTGCCAAACTTAAAAGGATTTGTAAAACGTTAGAAGTTTGCAGCTGACAAGCAAATATCCTCTTCTTTCCTACAATACTGAAGGCTTTAAAAAAAAAAAACAAACCCACCAATAAATATTATAGCAGTGAGTGAGTAAAATCAGAAGGTGCCATCCTTGTTAGGCTTTCCTCCCCCTACTACATTCAGAAATGAGCTTCAATAGGGACAAAAACACTTCTCACTTGAGAGGAAAGGAGTCTTTTTCTGCTCCGAAGAGGAAACAGAAACACTAGCTAATAGACATCCTGGTGGAAGAATAAGTACCGATTAAAGAATTCCTTCCTGGGATTGTGGACAGAGCATTTGGGAAATCACAGAATTGTCAGGCTGGGGCTTCTCAGCAATATCTTAATCCAGCTCTCTTCAGAAGCAAAAACCAGAATATCCCTGAATATACTTCTGTACTCTGATTCTAAAAGATTGTCTTCTCATGTACATCAGCAAGCTCATAGAAAGTTTTTCTACATCTTCCATGCTGAGAAATAGCCCATAACATTTTTGTATCCTTAAATGACACGAAGAGCAATTAACCAGCCTATTCTCTCTGTACGTGCAACCTCTCAACATCTCTCTTTTGAGCCTTCTCTAAATTAAATAAATTAAATCCACTTAGTATNGAAAAAGGGTACAACTGTACTTGTTCCAGTGCTGTACTGCCAAACTTAAAAGCATTTGTAAAACATTAGAAGTTTGCAGCTGACAAGCAAATATCCTCTTCTTTCCTACAATACTGAAGGCTTTAAAAAAAAAAAACAAACCCACCAATAAATATTATAGCAGTGAGTGAGTAAAATCAGAAGGTGCCATCCTTGTTAGGCTGGGGCTTCTCAGCAATATCTTAATCCAGCTCTCTTCAGAAGCAAAAACCAGAATATCCCTGAATATACTTCTGTACTCTGATTCTAAAAGATTGTCTTCTCATGTACATCAGCAAGCTGATAGAAAGTTTTTCTACATCTTCCATGCTGAGAAATAGCCCATAACATTTTTGTATCCTTAAATGACACGAAGAGCAATTAACCAGCCTATTCTCTCTGTACGTGCAACCTCTCAACATCTCTCTTTTGAGCCTTCTCTAAATTAAATAAATTAAATCCACTTAGTATTTCCTCCCAGGTCATGTTTTCTAAACCTATCATTTTTGTTGCTTTTCTTTGCATTGTCTCCAATTTATCTGTTTGTTCAGATATAGACAAACTGGAGATGATGCAAGGAAAAAGAAAAAAGCTGCTGAAATTGTGGTTGTTTTGCCCATCGTTTTTTGAAGAAATAAACAAAACTTCCTCTGCATTTCATGTGAGTGAAGAGACACATGATATGTAACAAGCTCAAAAGGTCAGAAAATTCAAAGTCATGGTTTCTGGGGCAAAATGTTTATAGACATTTTTCAGATGTAAGGAAATTAAGGCTTTAGTCTGACATTAAAACAGTTTGAGTTAGAGACTGATCCAGAAAACCATGTGCACAGCATTAAATTTGAATAGTATCACTAAAGTTAGTGTTACCTTACATATTGCAATATCATACATTTCTTGGCTCTTCTTTAAGCCAAAATGTCTTTTCTAGAGCCATCTATGCATTCATGTCATATTATCATTCTTTAGATCATGTTTGTCATGGTTTATAAAGCCACGGGGACAGTTTTTGTTAAACATCTGGTGGGCTGAGGCAGGGACAAGGAGGGTTTCCCTCAACACTTAGGGTCACAGGAAAGAAACCAACACGACTTGGGAAGAACAAAAAAAACCAATTGAATTTATTAACTATTTAAACAAGAAGCAAGATACTGAAAGAGAGAAACCACTTCTCCCCAACCCCTCCCTTCTTCCCAAAGCCCCCCCCCCCAGCGGCACAGGGGGGCAAAGAGTAGGAGTGCAGTCAGTCTGCCGCTCCCTTCCTCCTCACGGTCTTTCCTGGCTGCCACATGGAGTCCCTTTCTCATGGGAGAGTCCTTCTCCAGAACTTCTCTGGCATGAGTCCTTTTCCAAACAGGGCTACAGTCCCCTGACAACTGCCCAGCCCAGCGTGGGCTTCTAGTTCCAACATGGAGGTCCTGCATCTTTTTTCACCACATTGCAGGGGAAATGCTGAGAGCGTTCCATTTCATCATTCCAGATGAGTGTCTGGCTGGCTGTCTCTTTCAGCATTTTCCTTCTCTCTCTGATAAAGGTCTTCATTGGCTCCCAGGAAAACGGACTCTGGGGCGAGCCATGGCGGAGGCCTGGGCTATGGCAGGTCAGTCCACAGAAGCCAAGCAGGCAGCTGGACCGGCCTGCCCGAGCTAGGCCCTGCCAACCCATTGTTCTGTGCCCCCTCTTCAAGATGTTGTTGGCAGATTGGCTCAGCCCTGGCCTGGGGTGGATCCAGCCTGAAGCTGGGAAACTTCCAGCAGTTCCTTACAGAGGCTAGGTGGTGGTACCCTTCCCCCACTCCCCCTCCCAGTTACCAAACGCTTGGGGGGGGGGGAAGGGGGGAAATCGTTAAGAGTCACTGAAAAGGGAGCCAGCACTGTAACCCCTCCCTTGCCACCAGCAGCAGACTGGAAGCTAGGGGAACTCTTAGCAGTTGCTTAAGGAGCCGTTAGGCCCCTCCCTGCTACCTGACAAACCCCCCCACACAAAACCATAACAATGTTGTTTTTCAGATATGCAAATAACAGGCAGTTCTGAAAGACTAGCACTGAAATTATTGGATTTGGACAAAAAAAACTTAGTCAGAAAGGAAAACTGAAACACTTGCTTAATTTAGAGACTTTTACATGTTGGACAGCATGCTGCTGATTACCACAGACATCAGGAAAGCAGTGTTATCAAGAGAAGAGTTGGTGGCTTCTCGCTATTTCTGCACTATTTAGCTGCCATTAAATTAATCAGGAGGGACTTAGTGTTAGTCAGCTGCATTATAGTTGGTCTGAGATAGGAAAAAAATAATGCTCCCTTGGAGAACTCTCACCATTAGAGCTTAAGAATTAAGTAATTTCTGTTGCTAGTGAGAAAAATAGCTGAAGAAATTGGGGCAATAGTCTTTGCTCTTCTACCTCCCAGCTCAATAATACAGTATATTATATATACAACACTGAGAAACACTGTAAATTTCCCTAAATTTTTGGCATCCATCTGTTGGAACATAGGGAAATAGGACTTGAACATCTGGACTGGGATATGAGGGGATGAGAAATCACTCTTTAGCTTAAAACCTCAGTGGAAACCATATATGTCTATCTATAAAATCTCCAGCCAATTATTAACAGCTTAGCTACAAAATAACATTAAACCTTTATGAGGATCAAAAGTTCTTGCCTCAAACTATTCTCCTAATATCAGAGAGTGTAAAAGACTTTAGAAATATCAGCCTGTTTAAAACCTGCACAAATTTAAATATCTAGCCCTGTTGTTCTGAAAATAATCCTCCTCTGTGATTAAAAAGTAAACTAGAAAGGTTCATGACTACTGTGCACAGAAAGAAGTCTGCGGTATCTTGGCACACAGCTTTCAGCGTAGAATATCTCAGACACGAAATGCATCCCATGTGAGAGGTGAAGGCCTCGAACAGCGTGTGATTAATTCACCAGAGTGCTGTTGTGGTGCCTTCCACAAGCCGGAAAAATCTCCGTTTCCCACAGATGGCTATTATGGGCACTGTTTCTATGGCAGGGAGATAGATAAACATGTGTGCCATCTTTTTTGCGCACCTTGAGTTCTTAGATTAACCTTTCCTGTGGCTCATTGCCTTGTGATTCACTGCTTGCAGAGAAGGCTTTGTCAAGACCACACTCCCTCTTTCAGGCAACAATATCTGCAAAAAGCAAATGTTTTGAAAGCAGCTGTGGCACCAGTGCCTTGTGAACATAATTATACACCAGTATAGAGTTAGGCTGCATGGTTCAATCAAGCCTTCCATCCGTTTCATTATATGAGGAGCACAAAATCATTATTTCCTGTATAAATACCTATGAGAAAATAGATGCATAGAATGGTTTGGGTTGGAAGGGACCTTAGTGATCATGGTCAGGGACACCTCCCACTAGCCCAGGTTGCTCAAAGTCTCATCCAGCCTGGCCTTGAATGCCTCCAGGGACGGGGCATCCAGGAAGAGGTTCATCTTAAGTAGTCTATCTGTTGGCAGAGCACATCAGAAAAGTACAGGCAGCTTGCTTAGAGACACTGCTGCGAGGACAGCCCTGGAAGCACCATAGGATTAGGATCTTTGGATGCGCTCCCTGTTGTGACCGTTGGGTCAGTGCCAGCTGCTGCAGAAAAACCAGGGCACAGCCACACTTCTGCCCACCCTGTCTCACCCAACATCGTCTCTTTTGGCAGGTGGGTTGTGAGGTCCAAGAACCTATCAATGTACAACAATGTGTTATCCCTTGCTTTATGGAGCACAGAGACTGGAATTCCTGGTCATCCACTGGAATAAAAGGGATAGAAAGTGGGACGTCATAGATTTTTTTCCCTATCCCCTCTTACTAAGAGGAACAAGTGCAAAGACTAGGCACAGCTTAACACTACGGAAGTCATCAAGGGAGAGCATGACAAATCTAAATATTTATTTTTAGCACCAACTTTCTGGAGCTAAAAATCAGACTCATAAATTATCTGTCCTTATCATCAACACAGGTCCTCTGGAAACTTCTTGCGAGTATAGTAGGCCTTGGACAGAGAACATGAAAGATGACAGTCACTGATCCCCCAAAGCCTGCGTGTGACATGCTGACTTTACTCTCTAGAAATATTCTTTTAACCTCTAATAACAAAGAAGTTTCCTAAGTACAGCCTACTCATTTCACTTGCTTTAAAAAAAAAAAAAAAAAAAGGCCTTGATAATCAGCAGTTTTTTCTCTCCCTATAGTCCCCTTGCTATATATTTAGGTTGCAAAGCTAAGAAATTGATTTTTTTTTTCTACTAATACTTATTGTCTTTTATAGTTGCAGAAGATTTTAGACCAGGAACATGAAACTTACAGATGGCTCAAATCCGGTTTGTGGGATAGGGTAGGAATCTGTTATAATGATCCATTTGGACACAGTCCCATTTTTTGATCACTGAATTCAAACCTATTAATCTCCTAGACATTTCTAGCATGCCCATCACCATGAAATAAAGCTGAAGAGCTGCACAGCTATTTGTCTATAAAGATGTGTGCCCCTGTTCTCGTCTGAACTGCTGTTACATATCTGCCTTATAAAGTACTTTTTTCCTCAAAGGGATACTATGTGTTGACTGTAAAACAATATATTTCCTTACTCATGGGTGTAAAAGAGCAAAATCCCTATTCCAGAAAGGACAGGCCATATTTTCCAATCATTTTGATGCCAAAGCAGATCAGTCAATTTCTAATTAACTTTAATTGGCTTCCTCACATGCTATTAAATTATTTACCTGGAGGTGACAGGTGCTCAAAATCACCCAATATTTTTTCCATACTTTGTAAATGTTTAGCAGTATATTTGGTTAAAAATAATAATCACCTATGACTTGCCACTTAGAATCAAAAACCTCATTGACCTAAACACATGCAAACCTCATGTTTTACAAACCACTGAGAAATAGAAACAAGGCCCATGTAGTAGATTCTGCAGAATGTAACAGAAGGGGAAAAAAAGAGTAGAAAAAAAAAAAAAAAAAGACTTGGGACAGCCTTGGAGGAGGCACTAGCCCATCTTGAAAAACACAGGCTCAGACTTTTACTCAACAGTCGATATCATACATGGCTCAGGACATGTCACTGCTGGCTGGATCCATAAAGCTGGGCAGCTAAAAATCTTTAAGTGCCTGAACCCCACAGCTCCATACAGGTATCATAGACATTGTGATACCCAGTGACAGATAAACACAAAGGTGCGATGTTACCTCACCTCTCTCAATGTGAAGCAGTGCCTTAAAGCCTGGCTCAAAGTAGAGTTTCTTTTATGGTCAGGGCCCTGAAAAATTGGATGTATTTATCCTCCTAGCTGCCATCTACTCCTGGAAGGTGTTGTGCAGGAACAGGGAAATCAGAAAAATTTGTGTCTCCTTGGTGGCTCTGGGTGCTTCCTGGCTAGAGCCAATGCAGCACAAAAATGCAATGGGCAATCAGCTTAATTTATAGCAAGAATAAGAGACAAGTTAGAAGAAGGTTCAAACACCAAAAGCAGCTAATGTAGGTAAGTGGCAGTCACAGAAGGTGTGCTGTTACAGTATTTTCTATCCAAAATATCTTTAAATCATGCTGCTGTGTGCCTACATAGACTCTGCAGAGGAGAGAGAGATGCATGCTGAAGCAGGCACTGAATTGGAAAGTGTTCATGGACTGATTTGAGAATAACTTTATCCATGAGGACAGTTTAGAGAAAATGTGTTATTAAAGTACTTTATTTCCATTTAGAGATCCACACAGGCATACACAGACAGTAGGTGGTGACAGCTGCTACCAGAACCATTTGTTATCTTACTCCTGTTCAGCTTTTGACAGTGTAAAATGCATATAAATGCTGAAAAGCTTTACAGAGGTGAACCAAACAATAAAAAGTAGGGGACAATGAATTCTGGTTAGGATACTTTAGGGAAGAACTTTATTTCTGTTTATTCCTGAGGCACGGATATGTGTTGTGTTTCTAAGACTGGCAATACTATCAAGAAGACTCTTGGTGGAGTTTACCAAATCCACTCCATCCTGAAGTGGGGAGAGAAGGGAGAGCTAGCCTTGCAGCTAACTTTAATGTCATATCCAGAAATGGTATGAAAATAAGCCGTCAGCAAATTCTTGCTTTTCCCTAATATTCCTGTCCATCAAAATGGAGTGAACCTTCCACATAGTTTGCCTTAATAAAAGTGCTGGTGAGATGTCTCTGTGTTTGGACTTAGCAGCAGCAAATCTCTTGGCATCAAAGGGATTAAATTAGTTGGCCTGAAATTGTATTGCTTTTTCCAAGCAATCATGACAGCTCTCAAAATCTTGCTACAATATAGTCACATCACACCAGCTGACAGTTGCCTCCAAAAACACATTAATTTTGGCCAGCTC
Organism: Syrrhaptes paradoxus; assembly: GCA_013400615.1. Taxonomy (NCBI): domain Eukaryota; kingdom Metazoa; phylum Chordata; class Aves; order Pterocliformes; family Pteroclidae; genus Syrrhaptes; species Syrrhaptes paradoxus. Next base: position 45,012 of record VZTO01019057.1, read on the forward strand.
CTCTTGTGAGCGCTATCAATAGACTGATGCTCCTGCTTCAAAGTCCAATAGGCATTTTGAACTACAGTCCTATCAAGAGGAGATACTGGTATCAGTTTTGACTTTTGTCCAATTGTCTGGTGTTCACATGGGATATTTACACCATCCTCGGTTTGGTTTGATCCTGGATGGACTGACTGTGGAGGACTGACACATTTTATATTACAAAGGCAATCTCTAAAGGAGATTTCAGTGGTTGTACAGAATACAAAGTCCCTTGAAAACTATTGTACTATATTGATTCCACAATATATGTTTTATTAGAGAGCTTTGGGGTTGTTGTTTTTTTGTTGTTTTTTTTTTTTTTTCTTGCTACTGTGACTACTTCTCTCTCCCTGGCAGTCCTGATAACGAGAACACTCCGTGAAACAGGGATTGGTGATGAGAGATTTATAGCACAGAACACAGATTAAGCTGAAGTCAAACAGATTATATTTTCCTAAAACCTTTGTTCTTTATCTAACGCTTCCGAAGCAAATTATTTACAATATGAGAAAGACCCCTAAGTTTGCACTGGGGGGAGGTAAAGCCTTTATGTGAAGTTGGGCCAATAAACAGGAATTACTTTGGCTTATGAGTACTGCAGGGAACATCGTTAGCTTCTGTGGGAGGGAAAGATTCGCGTCAAGTTTATTTTTATAAAGCTGCATCCACCTAGAAATGAGCACAAACTAAACCGCTCTATCCTCTGAATTTAGTGGGCACTTGAAATCTCATTTTTGCAGAGAGCTCTTGTCTCCAAAAAAGGCCAAGACGGGGACAGATATGCAAAACCTGTCAGCCTTTGGGGAACATGAAATTTAGGTTTGAACTTCGCTAACACTCTGACCTACCTGGTCAGCAAATCCCTTCCTTGTAGCTCTGGTTCCTGAAAAAGGCTACTTGTAGCTGAAGAAGGAATTTAAGCCTAGATATGGACAGGGCTTAGGATAAACCCAATGGAGATGGGGGGAGAGCAGACTGAATCCCAGCCCATCAGGGCAAGCAGCCTGGTAAAATCAGTACTCACCAGATCTACACCTTTCTGGCAAGCAGTCGTATTCTGGGTAGAAATAGGGATCATTTCTCATAGCTTAGCGTATCTGATGTATACTTGGCTCTCAGACAGTACTGTGTAACTAATAATATGCCCAAGATAGGAAGTGTGTTGTGCATGCACATCACTATTACAGAATCCAGTGCTAACTCTGCATAGAGCAGCTAATATGCCAAAAATATCATACATATTATTTGAATTATCCCTTGCAGAATACATTGCAGGAAGACTAGTAAATTTAGTTCTTCTTACCTGACATCTGTATTCATATTTAGTAGTGAATTATATATTTTCAATATGCTTTCCAGCAAGTTATTTACACAAATCTCATTAACAATAAAGATAGGGAGTTTACATACAATTCCTTCTCTGCTGACTGGAATTGCATACCAAGATGTCATTATGACTTTGAATAGAAGCTGAAAAGTTATGCTGCATGAAATTATATCATTGAGAGATAAATCCTCTCTTTTATTCTCCGTACTGAATTTTTTTCTCTATCCAGTGACACAAAACCACCATTAACTGGTTCTCTCTTACGCTGGTTTCCTGTGGTATTTTTGATAGTGCCTAATAGCTGTAAGGACTGGATTACAGTGTGATATACAAAAAGCAGTTTGTTTTCAGTGCTGTGTGAGGCTTGCTATCAGGTTTGGAAAATTATTTTTCGAAGTAGCTTTCCTTAGCAGACATTTTCTGGGATGCAGTTAGTGTTCAACTTGCCAGGTGCCTGATGTGCAATGCAGTGATGTTACCAAGCTGATTATTTGGATGGCTCTGAAGTGACGGCATCTGGTTAGGACTGTTGGCTAGTCAGAAGAAAAGGCACTAATTAAATATTTCTTGCCTTTTCAGGTTTGTCCCTCTGATTAGCCACTCTAAAATCACACCAGGGAAAACCACAAAGTTATCTTTGAAACAGAGAGGCATGATTAAACATTTCTGTGCTAACAAGAGAGGGAAAAAGAAAAAAAAAANTTCACCTTGTTTTCAGAGAACAGTTCCAACATACAGATCACTAGAGCTCTAATTTCATTCTTTCAAGATTACACAAGTTAACTAGGAAGCTACCTTGTTGATCAGCATTCCACTGTTTTTTTTACCAAAGCCATGGTGGGCTTAGGGGGATCTTTTCCTGTCTTTCTTTTTAGCTGATGCCTGGGAGGTCTTTACTCATAACCTTTCCTTGCTTGCTACTGCAAAAATTAAAGGCTTAATACTACAAGAAGATCTATGTTAAGTTCACAGTGTCACAGACTTGTTCTGTGACCTTTGACAAAGCACTTCATCACAAGCATTTATACGACTGTGGTTTTGGCAATATATCTATAGGGTCATACACGTTGCAGGAGAAACCTCCTTTATCAGTGAAAATATAAAACAATTAGTGTCAGTTCACCACTAATACAAAAATCACAGGTAATGCTTTCATTCCTTACATTTCATTTATATACTTGGTAACTCTTCGAATGGGATAACTCAGCAGTCTTCTAAAGGATGCACGTACCCAAAACCTGCATGATGGCCTCCAATTGCTACAAAGACCCCTATGAAAATATGGATATGTTTTGGCAGGATTTTTAAATTAAATATTATTTCTGGAAAAAATATTCCTATCTACTGACAGGGATACTCTCAGATAGACTAAGTCTGAAAGTGAAAAATACTGCTAGATTTGCTAGCTATGGTAAAGGACATAAAATGGTACATTGCAGGTTTTTAACTCCAGATTGGCTGTAAAGCTTCAAATGTTTGCTTCAATTTCATAGCTTCTATAACCTTTAAGATATTGGCAAGATTTCTACAGTCCAAAAGCTCAAAGCTTTAGGTAAGATGTACCCCCAAATTTCCCAGTTTAGAATTAAAATACAAATCTGTAGCATAGCTGTGGAAAATGAAACCCTCAATGGTACAAAATGTCACTGTCTTGCCAAGCCCACATCTGTATTTGAATGTCCCTGTGACAAGACCTTAAGGTATTCAGAGGAGCGAGATGAAGCTGCTTTTACCTTTTTCTCAAAGCACTCCAAAACACCAACAGCCCTTTTGATCTTCAAAGGTAGCGTTATTAAACTGCAGACTACAGCAAGATAAAGAAAACCCATTTCTGATAGGTGAAACACGAAAATTGCAAACAAAACTCCTCCCTGCTTGTTAGGTCTGTGCGTAGCCCAGCCTTTCTTCTTCCCTTGCTCTCAGTCCAGCAGGGTTCTCCTCAAAAGTTACACTCTGTAGGTACAGAAGCTCCTTTGGATCCCTAGGAAATTTTCCTTTTTTTCTTCCCCTTTCAAACTTGGATGCGAGTCTTTCTACAACACTTCTGCACATTCATACCTGGGCTGCAAAACCTGAGCTCACGGTCTCCTTCCTGCCCAACTCCTCCCCTGGGAACTTTCTCAAATGAGCTTTCTCAGGTTCTTTATGGCACTGTTTTTGCATCTTCCCCCCAAAACACTCAGACTCAATGTTCAGTGGCAGAGAGGACAATGCAAGGAAACAGTCCTCCTACTGCATAGCCAATCCCTTTTATCAGAAAGGCCAGCAAAATAAAGGGTGACGATACACACACAAAAGGTATCATCTCTCTCCATCAGCCCTTGGAAAATGATGTGCTTTTCGGACTGCCAAGAGATGGCTTACAGAGCAGAAACCTTTTCCTGTGATGTCTGTATTACCACCAAAAAAGTCCCTTATACCAGTGAGTGCATTGAATTGTGCCTCTCACTAACAGCAGACACTAGGGCTATTTTGTATATTCATTATTTTTCTGCTTAGTACAGGAGTTATTTCTGAAAAAATAAGTTGAATCTTACTTTTGGTACAGATTGCTGTTGTTTGTATGGAACTAGTGTGATGGGGTCTCTCTCAAACACATTGATCCACTGCAGAAATGTTACAAAAAAATCAGGAGAGAGTCTGGGATGTAAAAAGTATACAGCTTAGATGGTCCCAAACACAGGCACGTGTCTTTAAAATATTAGTCTGATTTTGTGATATTAAAGATTGAGTTATTATTTGCTTCTTTGAACTCTTACTCTGAGACATCTTAGAGAAGACCTGGCAGAACCCAATCTTCACTGCATTTAAACGTATTTTCTGAATCCTTATCTGTTCAGATATGTTTTACAGAGACTCATGTCTTGGTTTTTGTCAAAGATAACTGAGGGGTTACACAGGGCTAAACATAACTCTTCATAGCAGCAATAAGACTCAAGGAAACTCTGAATTGAGGCACTTTATACTGAAGGGATCCCTAAATGATTCTTTTCTTCTCATAATCATTCAAGAACTTGAAAGTCCAGGGAGTAGCCTCAAATCTTTCATTCCCATAAATTTAACAGAGGTCACAGTATGGCCAATTCAGCTGAAAAGTGTTATTACAGAAAAAGTTGATGATACTTTTATGTTCACTGATGTGAACATAATTCTCTGGGACTTTAAGCTACATACAGCATGTCTTATCCAGAGAGACACTTCAGCAGATATATACAGTACCATAAGCAAAGTTAAAGTGATGAATTCTCTGATTTATAACTTCTACTGATAACAAGACGATAGAAAAATCTTAAATGTATGGGTGTTATTATACACACTGTGTAACTTCACTCAGCAGAGAAAGGATGTGAAAGAAAAAAATATTTATCACACCTGAACTAGGGGGACGTTTCCTGAATGACACTTGTTGGCTGTAAAGAATTGAGCTGATCTCTAACCAAAGCACAAAAACTTAAAGATCAGGTTAGCTTTGTAGGTGCTAAGTGTGGACATGGGTCTATAATCCTTCCTGCTTTTGAGGATCACACGCAGGAAGAAAGATGCATATATACAAGAGCTTTTTCTCTTGACAGATTTAATCTTTTAAAGAGATCTCAAACTGCCGAGTTGACATTGCACCTCCTAGAGATCAACCGTTGGATTTTAACTATGTAGGCACAAGAAACTAATTATTATAACTAAACTCATTAGTGATGAGGAGCTAAACAAACAGGCCAGACCCTCTTCCTTCCATTCTAAAGCTTTGAAGACTGGCAGAACTGGACTCAAGTGAGAGACCCTTGGTTACATCCCATTTGAAGCAGAGGCTGCATACATCCACATCAGGGTGTAGTTGCATATCAGTGCCATGAGGGTCCTCAGCACTGGTCTCAGTGTGATTCAAGAGTTTAAGCACACAGCCCAGATAAATATTAATTTGTTCGTCTTCATTCGAAATCTACTTTTAGAGCTGATTAGCAGTGAAGTCACTTAGTCGGATGAAATCATTGCACACTAAACAATCCTGTTAGGGATGTTTATCCAAGCACAAGACATTCAATTGCATTTTCATTAGTAGCACTATATGGTTATTGTCCTTAAAGACAAGGCTCTTAAACTAAATCTATTTGTTTACAGTTGTATCTAATTGCTCACTGTTGAATTTTCTTAAGAACTAAAAGCTGATTTTCACTACTCTTTGGCATTACAAAATCAGGTTGCCTGTAGGTTAATGAAACAGATCTGAGGACCGAAGGTGGCCCTGCCCAGTGCTGTAGCTCTGACAGTGCTGAGAACCATCTGAAACGTTAAGGAGTTGTGGGTTATCTAATTCGAATGATGCACATTATGAAATAGAACATTATTTAATGAGAAAGTCACTGGCTGTGATGAACAGCAGGCAATTTATTTATCAGGAAAATAGTACTTTTTAAAACAGAAAATATGATGTTTCTGCTAAATTCTATACAGCTCAAGAAAATGGGAAAGATGGTTCATCTCATCCTTTTTACTTTCTATAGCCATTTTCTGGAAGGACAAATCCTCTAGTGAAATGAGAGGGAGAGTTTCTGGTTTCCTTACCTTGTGTCACTCTCTGCTGTCCTACCCATGGGACAAAGGCAGCAGAGCCCCAGGAGGAGCTCACCACTGGTTTACTGAAATAAGCCAATAGCTGGCTGAGACTCCTCCTTCAACACTGATCTCAAGACAGACATAGATTTTGTGAGCCTGAAGTTGAGCCTTTCTTTTTGAAAACGGGGGGGGGGGGGGGGGNGCTTTTTAGTTTTTAGCTTATTATCTGCTCTTTTGACTATCCCTTCCAGGAGGATGACACTGCTTCTATATTATGTTCACATGCATACATACTGATTTTTGTAGTGCTAACTCTGGTTAAAGTCAGGGTATATTTTACTTAGAAGTCAGTTTTCTCCATCTATCAGTTACAAAAAAGCATTTCTACCTAACAAAAAGTATATTATAACATTAACAAATAACATTTTTGTTTCTTCTACAGCTTTGCAGTAAAGGTGCTGCTATAGACAACCCCTTTGAGACTTATCCAGAAGATATTTCCAGTGTCGCCAGTTTTATTGAGACAAAGCTTGTAACCTGCTACTTAAAACTGAAGAAGCTTGATGATGCTCTGAATCATTCACACAGGTAAAAATAAATATTGATTAGGTACACTGCTAAGACTGAAATCAAAAATTAAACAAAGACTATGAAAAAGTCCTGTGCAGGAAGAATCAGCCCAATAATGAGAAAAGAGGAATCAATAAAACATAACTTACACATGGCACTGACGTTCAGATTGGATTAGTTCACAAAATTTGAGACATTAAGTCACAATAGCTATGTATACATTTACTGCTTTGCTAATGCAGTAGGTAAGGATATCGCAGGTGAGTCACGTACATAGTTCAAGGCACCCTAAAGTCTGAAGTTAGGCAAATATAAGCATGCTCAGCCTTATATGACAGTAATGATATTATGAGCTCTTGATCTTTTTCAAGCCAGATTAGGTCAGGGATGGCTTCAAATTATTTTCATTACACAATTCCTCATGGGCTCACTTGTGATCCACATCAAAGACCAGCACCACCAGCAATGCATAAAGAAGCCAGAAACCAAACTTGCACATGGTGGAGTTGCAATTCTCATTAGTTTCAGATAAGTTCGGATTTTGCTGGATTTGTGCTGCCTTTGAATTAACATTCGGGCATAACAATATTTTCTGCTAAACTTGTGTATGCCCTGCCAGCAACACTTCATTACTGAGGTCTGTTCATTTTTTCCTTTGTATAAGACATATTAGGATGGACACTGCAATTAGAGCAGGGCGAGGATTTTTTCATACAATGATCTTGAATGAATGTAACTACAAAAAAGTAGTTACACCAAAAGAGGAGGCACATGCTTGTGCCTGATGCACAGGAGACAGTGGTGAAGAATAATGTATTGGTACAGAAATGTGATGCCATCACGGCAGCAGGTTCATTGAGCTACATACAAAGTCATGGGAAGTCTGAGAATCCTGACTTAATGACAAGGTCTTCATCTCCTATCCTGACTCATCCCCACCCCTTTCCCAAGAGTTTTTGCCTGTAATGCTATGCCAAGCTGGAACCTATCTACATTGTGAGGGTGCATCCTTCAGACTAGTTCCAAGTACCATCTGGGCTGGGGGCCTGAATGCCCATGAGTGGTTAGAGACCAGTAGGTGCTCTCCCAGGGCACATCCAGCAGGCACATGAACTGTATTCCTTCCAGGTTGACTGTTCTGTTAAGTGAGTCAAAGCATAGGAAGTGGGGAAGACTCAGAGTCCCATTAAAAATAAAAATAAATTTTAAAACCACCACAAAAAACTGCACTCCTCATGCAACCTGAAAACCAACCACATTTTTTTCACAGCTTCTCAAAGACCATGTTAGAAAAGAAAAAAAGTTTGACTGGACTCTCAGCTTTCAGAAGAATGGTAATGATCACTCCCATATTCTAACTGTAATTTCCAAGAAGACAAAAATAAGGAAGGTATCTGGACAGCATAAGCTATAACTAGAACAGGAAATATTTTTCTTTACCTTCTTTAAATCACCTCCATTTCAAAATAGTAAGATGTATTGACCCCAGTGCTACAGAAACTAAAGCCTATTCAGACAAGCTTTGGTTTCAATTGTCTTAAAACAGAAACCATGACCTACAGAGAAAATAAATGCAGTTAGACTGAAATCGCTGGAAAATTGAAGCAGGGAAAAAGTCTTCACTCTTTTATATACAATTATAACAATTTGTTCTCAACTCCTTTAGTTATATAGCACAAAGAAAAGTGGCAATCACTAATGCCTATTTTCAATATAATTCATTTAATAACCTGCAGAATGGGAATAAATCTACTGACCATGGTTGTTACGTTGCAAAATGCAGGAACTGATACAAGAATATACCAGTAAAAAATATTCTGAGAAATAATTAACATAAAGACAAAACTTGAAATATAATCAATAGCTATATTTTTTCAAAAAGAACAAATAAATTACTCTGAGCTCTCCCTCTAAAAATAGCTTACTGCCATCAGTTAACTAGTGCATACAGAATTTTTATTCCCATTGAGTTTTTGTGTCATCACCACATTGTAATGTCTTGCTGGTAATCCTTTGGCATTAATCATGAATCCAAATTAAAATATTCATTTCTGCATTTATTTGCATTTACTGCACTATTCTTTCTTTAATTTCATGTAAATTTCACAGCTCCTGTATTCATTTCTGAAGCCTTATTAACCAAAAATCAGCTTTAATTTTCTCACACATCGTTGTATCAAACACATAGAAGTGGGTTTTGCTGGGAAGAAATCTTATGAAATATTACAGCTAGCAGAACAGAGAAAAATCCCAGCAGCTCGGTTTTAAAGCATTCAAGCACAGGCATCTTTAGGGGAACATCTTCCCCATTCTTAAGAAAGGAAAGGGAGTAAACTTTATATCAGCTTTAGATCCTGCATGAGATGCCAAGTCTGGGTCCTCCTGACAAGTAGAAATTGTATTCTCTGGTTTCCTAATGTCAACATTTAAGGCTGCCTTTAGCATCATTGTCACAATTGAGGACACTGGCTGGGTTCTGATCATTTGTCAGGCTGATACAAAAGATTTACCCTTTGTGATCAAGCATTATTAAAAGCACTTCTCATCCATCACAGCTCTGAACAAACATGCCATGGACTGACCTCACCAAGCAACATCTGCAGTAACCTACTTGACCACTACTTTTCATCATAAGATAGCCATCAAAATAGTTCCTAACTTGCAGTCTGAAGCTATAAAATGAATCACACAATATTTACATGCCCTGTGGTCTTTTTGGCCCAGGCTTTATGGCATACCAGGGTTTAATGATCTTAATAACCCCATATGGCTTGCTGATAAATTAGATTTTCCCTTTGGTTGCAGAAGGCAATTTTCAATTATAGCAGATGGCAAAACAGTGAAGGTCTGACAAGTCAAGAACTGACTAAGAAACCTCAGATTAGTACTTAGGCCTTATGTTGCTCAGCCTAATAATGTCAGTGGCTGAATTTTTGCCCCAAATGAAAACAATCTTGAAGCAGAGCACAGCAATTCAGCAGAGCAGTCTTCCCATCACATCTGCTCCTCAGAGGGCCAGGCCCAACAGAGAAACCCATAAAGCTGCACTCACACGTGGAAAAACCACCCATGGTGCATCGCATACACAGCAACTGTAAAGATTCAATTTTGTCCGAAATTGGAGAGGGTGATGCTGAACTCCATGACAACTGAAGACAGAGGATCCTTCAAAACATGATGCACACAACTTGCTTGATAAGACTCTATATCCCCTTACAGTTTTTGTTTATTTTGTTTTTTCCTCCAAGGAAGCCAAAATAAATCTGGATTGGCACCACATGACTTGCTGCTTGCACATGGGAAAATAACACAGAGCATTTCTATTGGAAATGTGCTTTTTGCCACTGCACTTACACATCCTCAGCTACCATAGTCCTTATGGCACATAAAATCTAAAGAATGACAGACACATGGCTTGATCCAGCTGCCTAAACGTAGACTACTGTTCATTGAAATCCCGTACACGGATCAATCACTAGAAAATGAGGAAGAGGTTGGTATCCCCTACTTGGCAACAAGTAACAAAAAGCATTTTGTTTCATTTCTGCCTACTTTTGACCATTCCCTGCCCACCTGCAGTGGGGCTGCTGGAGCTGTAGGACTCCTCTGGAAATAAGCTCCTCAGCAGGAGAATGGAAAGTCACACCTCTTCTTCATGGGATTGCCATCATGCCATATGAAGTCCATGTCTGGTGGCAGGAAGTGCATTGGGAAGTGACATCTGGAAGGATGTTTGCTACCTGCCTCCTCCCAGAGCACCCCTGGGCTTCACTCCCTGCCATCCTTCCCTCAGTCTAGAAATTATGGATGTAAGGGCCAAGGGGAGGAAGAGTAATCAGCCACTGTGGCATGTTCCTTTAACGTTATCTCTAAGTAATGCCTGAAAAATAAGTTCATGATAATGAGGACTGCCGTACAGAGCCAGTCAAAATCTTTGGGGGTTAGCAGAGATTTTCCTGTGTCCTTGCAGCCTCTGCTCCGCAGCATGACCCACTGCCAATTTTTTCCCTCCTTCCTAGAAAGGCAATGCATAGAGAATGTAATAAATCTGTAAAGCTCTTTCTGCTATGCCTTTTTATGTGTTCGGTGGAAGGCAGGGCTCTTTAATGCCTCTTGCACAATTCATAGGGAGACACATGAAGTAGAAAATAGCACCTCTGTTAAGTATTACACGATTGCTTTAGTGATGACTTAACAGAAGGAATCTCTTATGAAGGCACAGTGGGGAAAAAAAAAATCTAAACTAGCAGAAGCATCACTGATTTAATTCTAAATCCTCTGCCTTTTTCCCAAACACTTATAAAAAGTTTAATATAATTATTAATGATCAAGCTTTATGTAATGTATCTCAGAAAAAAAAGCATCTCAAAACTTGGTCAGTGTATTATAGACAGGACAAATCAGGACTTTTGAATCCAGATTAATTCAGAATTTTCAGACTAAAAATCCAATACTCAGCTACTTCTTCATTCCCTAGCTTCCTTATTTCGCACCTTTAAAATAGGACTATATTAAAGTACATTGAAGAATGGAATTCTAGTGAAATATTAAGTAATCAAAAATAAATAATGCAATGATGCTATGGTATAGTGCGGTCAGGGGGCATTAAAATGCAGACAGAATAGAAGAGCTCAAGAAGAACATAGACTTTTAGGAAGAAGTAGAAAAATGAGAAACATAACAGCTGATGCTGCTAACCTGTGGGAAATCTTTAGTATAATGTATACTTTGGTCTAAACTGTCTCCTAATCTCTTTACCTCCTCAGAAAAGGGAAGAAAAAGAAGAGAAGAATTAGCAGCACCTAATTACTTCAGCAATTGCGTTAGGCATATTGCAATATACATAATAGATGAGATATTATTAATACAAAACTATTCCATAGAGATGGTCTGGATAATATAAACCCGAAGTATTCTTAAAATAATTCTCTCTCATGCAGCATTTCACACATTTCTATGCACTTCAAATTTTTATTACTTTCTAAATGAGAAGCATTTTCTCTGGATTCTGATTCTCAGTTCTGAATCATGTGTTATTTCCTGGCTGGTATATCAGTGACATAATTCCTGTTTTATGGTCCGAGACCTTCTCCACTGAGGTCAAAGGCTATATTCCCTTTGACTTTGATGATGCTATATTGCAAAAACATTTATCTACACAATATGTGGTGGGATCCTATTTAGGATAGGTGTATTTGAGAAAAAAAGATGCCCTGGAAGAAACACAGTTCCTTATAGAAAGAAAATTCTAGCAGTCTTGAAACATTTTGTAAGAGTTGAGATACGTGACAGCAGTCCTAATGGCACCAGAAAATTTGGTGGCCAAGAAAGTGGTATTTGTACAGCTGGAAAGCAAGTGGGCAGTATATTACACAAACAAGACCAGGAATGCAGAGTATCTCCATTTGTGTGAAGGTGTTTTGGAAGCTTTGAAACAAGATCTTTCTAAATATCTTTTTGTTCTGGACTAGAGAACATTCTCCTTTTTACCACCTTCACAGCTGAGGAATCCAGACCCATATAGCACATTTATCTTATGCTTGCAATTCAAAGCAAATTGCTGCTGCAAAAAACCTTTTAGCGTGGCAGTTATATTTCACTTTCCTGACAGAGAAAAGGCGTTGTGTGAAACCTTTTTTGGGAACCCACGCTTCCTCCCTTCCTGTCTGTTTAGGTATGAAAACTTAATGAGATGGTTTCTTCTGTGCACTGAAGGTCCTCACCTGTAGATGCCATAACTGCATTTATTTCTCATTGGTTGTACACAAAAATCGAACTGCACACTGACAAGTCAGGTGTCCTCCTTCAGCATAAGGGGATTTGCTCCTGTTCCTTGGTCCACCTAAGTTTGGTAGAAGTTTTTCTGTCTTTGTTTGCAGCTGTTTGTCTGGTTCAGTGGCAACGACTATATCAGAAGAGATTCCTAGTGATGTACCAGATTACCACCAAAGAGACTCATTCTGGACTCTGCCAGATTTGCCTTGATAAGCACCATTCTGTACACCTACTCCTGTAGCTACATCTACCAACTGGTCCTGGCCTCTTTGTCTTCCAGCTTTTTTCTCTATAGCACAAACATTGTCCAATTTTCCATGTCACTTATTTAAAAAGAGAACAGCCAGGGCAGGGGAGGGAATGGTGCTCCTTCCTTAGGGACCAGAGCGCTCATGCAGGGGAAAAAGGTCCCATGGAGCAGAGCAGGGCGGGCACAATCGCAGATGGGCATTTGGTGGCAATACAAAGAAAACTTTCATATGTACCAACAGACTGAAACAAAACTCAGGAGAAATGCTCTACCTCCCTCCTACATCTTTTCGCATGAGTCTCCTCACAGCAGACACCCTTCTTCCTTCAATTATTCCTGCCCTCTAGCCCTGAAACTGCCACCCTCTTTGTCCTCTGGGAGAAAGCGCTTCTGCATGCCTGCTTTCTCAAGCCTACCAAATATTTCCACCAGCTTGTTGAAAAGGGGGATTTTTTTTCTCCTCTTCAGGATGCCAGCACTGGTAAACTCTCACACATAGCAAGGAAGCTCGCAAGCTTTTGTGTATCCAAGACACATCCCTCGTAGTTCCCGACAACAGCACTGGGAAGAGAAGTGGTTTAGAATATAAAGTTGGCTGCAAAAAAACCATATTACCATGAGGTCTTCAAATAAAACTATAACATAGCTGCACATGCAAATTGCAGGAAAACATGAGGAGGCTGATTCCTGGCTACTGTAGTCTTCAGGAATTTGACCATCTCTAGTAGAGTTGAACTCTTAAACCAGCCCTTGGGATCAGAGAACAGAGCATGGCAGACTCAAACAGACGTAAGACTTGTACTACACTGCAGATAACAAGCTACCTGCCATATAGAAGAAACAAGGAAAAAGAAAGTTAAGTTGCAATGTAATCGTACAGGATTTTTCAGGTTCATCTGTAAGTATGCTGGGGTGGGATCACCAGCTTTACTGATTGACAGTACTCACTGAAGATAAAAGCATTGTATTAGTGCACAGCAGCTGAACACACGGTTCTGCTGAATACTAGTTGACATGACTTGCACTGACGTCGTATTTAATGTTGTGGTGAAGAGTGCCTCAGCGATGACATTTGTCCAGTCACACAGTACCAGCAAGATGTGGACACAACAGCACAGTGCCCTGCTGTACCCACCCATGCTAGCTTTACATCTCTCTGCATAGAGGCACCCACTGCTTTAGCACTGCATTTTTACTTCTAATAAATCACCCAAATGCTCTCTAATATATGATTAACTATTAGAATGCATTTGCACAGAAGACCACACCGTAACACTGGAAGACATGAACAATGAAGAAAAAGAAAAATCTTCTCCCACTCTAATTAAAGAAATAACTGCATGAACCTCTATGGACAAGCTAGCTTTTACTCACAACACTAGCAAGACAAAATGGGTTTATCTGCCTTAGTAGCGAAGTGTATTTTTTCACTTGTTTCATCTATAGAATTATCCCATTGACTTTTTCTCAGCCTATAAAGGCCAAACACGAATGATGTGGTGGATAGTAGCAGAGGCACTTTTTCATGTCAGTCTGATTAGAGTTAAATCCCTTTTGCGTTTGGGAAGGAATTCAATAGAGAATGTGCACCTTAGAGAAAAGGCAAAGTGATTTCTGGCCACCAGTTTTGATGTAGCAATACGAGTGTCTTGCCACACGTGTTTCCTTAACACCAGGCAGTAAGACTGAAAGAAATACTTGGAGAGAAAACCTCAGACTAACATGAGCATCTTTGATTTGCATACTCCAATTGCTCTGATGGGAAGAGTTGATGCCTTCTTCAGCCCTCCTCACTGTTTGAAAAAAGATAATAGGACAAACACTGTATTATTTTTAAGAGAAAATGTCAAGATGAAAAAATGAAAGTGTCAAAAAAGAGGCTGATATACGGCATTACTTAAGGACTGCTTTGTTGAGAAAAACTGACCAAATGATTTCCGAAAGGCTTTTAACAGGGCAGTCTTTGGATTACAGTGAAGATGAAAAATAAATGAAAATCTATTTCAAGTTTACTTTGGCCTAGTCATTTGACAGATGGGGGCAAAACCTGGCAAGAACACAAGTTTTAATCTTCAGACGCAGTGACTTCATTTGCAGTTTTGTGGATTAGAAGTTTTCTCTGTGTAAAATAAGAGCTGCCCATTTTCAGATGTTTCTTGTCAAAACTATTTTTTCTACCTGCAGCTCCCACGCGAGGCATGCAAGCGCAGAGACCAAAGGACTGATGCTTCTGCTCCTGGCACAAATCCCCACACAGAGACTGTCCCCACTGTGTTGCAGCCAGTGTGTCCACTGCCTTCGTCCCTTCCTAATGCTTCTTTCAAGCTTTCCTCTTGAAACACATCCCTCCTAATTAATTACCAGATTAACCAGCCTACCATCAAGACTGCTCATGGCTGGAGGTGGATCTTGGAGCATGGACTTGTTCTCAGTGTGCACAGCCTGGCACATTTCTGCCTGGCCAGATGGGTCCCCCATCTGCTCTTATTTCAAGGAGAACTTCCTGGAACTAGGGCTTTCCTCTTAACCTTTGTTTGTACGATTCCTTTGCTTTCTATTTTCATTCAGGTTTTTTTTCCTCCCCCTTTTTACCAAAATTACCTGAAATTTATCAGAGTCAGGCATAAAAGCCAAAGGGATAGTTCTGCACAGTTTTAGTGCACACCTGGCATTAAATTAGCCCTGCTCTGCATAGCAGCTACTAAACTGGAGCTGCACCAGTACAGCAAAGGGCTACTTTGGGGTAGAGTAGTAATATAGCAGAAATTATTTCTAGCATATAGTCTACAGAGAGCCTAGCAAGATCAAACCAAACTATCAGGAGTCAAAGGTAGCTTTCTGATGTTTGCTCAAGCTTTTAGGGCATACTATAATATATTTCAATATAAAATTTATAGATCAAAAGAAGCAGTTGATCTTTTTGAGACTAGTAAAAAAATCAAGATGGAAAATTGAAAGCTGATATCTAATTCTTTGAAAATCTGCTACAGTTCTATATTTATTATAAGCCTATCACAGCACGTCCTGCTCAAAGACTTACAGAAAATATGTTGCTAACTACCAGGGAATTATTGATTTTTTAATTTTTTTCCCCTCGTAGTGCTATTGCTTGGCTTTGGTAGAACCAATAACTTGGAGAGGAAAAAAAAAAAAGAAAGAAAAAAAATCAATATCACTATTATCAACTGTTGACTACAGTTTACAGCAGCAATAATCTCCTTTCAAATATCTTGCAGAAGTACCAGTTGTCATCTACATGAGTTATTACTGGTTTGGTCAAATCATTAAATGCTGATAGCATTTGATCTTTTGATGATTTTGTTTTGGTTAAATTAAGTTTTGGTGACCATCAGTATTGCCTAAACTTCAGATCTGAACCATGTTTGACTGAGAACTGCAGTGTCTCCTGTTGGCATTATCTTTTGGTTGCTGATAAGAGTCTTTCTCCACCCCCCACCCACCCCCCCCCCCCTTCATTAAGAGCAACTAAATTTTAACATCAAGTGCTGGTTTGTACATTGGATTTCAGTTCAGTATTTAGATGTGCCTGCAGTCACTAAGGTCTGCACTTCCACCAATTATGCCTTAACTTGAAGTCATTTGTCACTGGTTTCCCCCCACACCTTCTTCCCAGAGAGAGAGTTCCTGCAGGGTAATGCTTTGTCTCAATACAGTTTTCTGACCATTTTTTCAAGTGTTGGACTGGGAAAACATAGTTCTGAGATGGTTCCTTGTTCCTATACCACCTCAGTCTTTTCTTCAGTGGAGCTGCATATCCAGAGCACAGAGCAGCTCCACTCATGCAGACTAAATCTTTACTGTGCCAGAAGAACAGAAACACCTCTGGTTACACCTAACTTACCCTTTTGGTTTGGTGCACTTTACCCAATTTCCTCCATTTTCTGCAGACTAGACAGCTCCCAGACCAATTTTGGTGCTCAGAAACTAGATTAGTTTCAGAGAAAGCTAACTGCATATTCTGCATGGGCTGTGCTTAAATAAGAGTAGCACCTACTGAAGACACAGGAATCCAAACCAACAGCTGACCTTCAAGACAGGCTTGAGCAACACGTACGAGGACATTTTGTTTAAGGGAACAGACTAAGTCTAGTCTGAAATAAAAGCCCAGACTGCCTACAATACAGATGTAGGGGCCTCAAGATTACCTTCTCTGATCTACTGATCCACTCCTAATAGATCTAATTACTTGCAAATGTAGATATAACCATTGAGAGCTTTAGGCCTTCTTCTGTACACCTTGGAGAAAGTGCCTGTAGAGTGAATTTGATTCACAAATCTACAGCATCTTGGAGACACTTTTAGGTTTTAACTTATTCTGAAAGTTCCTTCTGAAGGCCCCAGACATACAGTCCATGAGTGCCAAAAACATACAGAAAAGACAGTTATTGGTCTTCTAAAATGCACTGAGTGTTTCCATAAATGTGAACTTCTAGCTGAATGTTTACTTATATATTTATAACAATCTCAAGACAATGAAAAAAACTTCAATAAATGATTTGGTTATGAAGAGAATTAGTTCTGCGGTTATTAGTAGACTGAAATGACAAGAGCAGTTGTATTTAATGCTGTCATGGTATCCAAAACTATCAATGAGGAAACAAAAGCCAGTTGACAAGTTTTCTTTCTAGTAGAAGATAGTGTTAATCTTCTTGTTGATGTTGTAAGCTACCATTGAACACTTTATAAAACATGTATGCACTGATAAACATTAAATTCTGCATCCTAGAACATGCTTTATGTACCTTTTCTCCAAATCCTGGGAGAAGTGCTGACCAGAGAAGCAAGTCACTTCTTGGAGATCTCACAAGTAGAACTAAGGAGAGGTAGGAGCTGTCACTCTTGTCCTCCCTCTGCTCCCATCAGAAGGACACCCTGCCTGCAAATCTAACTGCTTAGTTAATGCTATTTTTATGCTCTTTTTCTGATATTGACTTAAAGCCTGTAATTTGTTACACCTGGAATTGCATCTGTTAAAATTAAGGGTCTAAGAAACATGCCAAGGTCCACCCACATAAAACCTATCACTTGTACAGAAAGTATTTTAAAATCTTTCAAGCTAACATTAAAATACATTCTAGAGGCAGAGTTTTCCAGGTAGACAGGTCAGACGACTGCCACTCGTATTTGTGGAGGTAGGGGTGGGTTAACAAGAAGTTGTACTGCAGCATTTTTGCTTATGTTTTCTCCAAGCTAGAAGCAATATAAACATATTACCACAGGAACTTCTTTCTAGAACAATACACAAAACCCTAACGAAACTGCATTTATGATATCATCTCAATAAAAATTTTAATAATGCTTGTTCATATATCACAGCTGTCAAGGGAGAGAAAGGGATAGTTCATCTTAGATTTGACACATGCAGTGTTGAGTTGTATAGAATAAGCGTACACAGAATGTCTCGGACACTGTTTGATTATTAGTAGTTTTTAATGATTTAAGAATTAGAAATCTAAGCTTGTCCATCTCTCTTATCTTTTAAAGGAGCATTATTCAGAACCCATCTTATTTCCGGAACCACCTGCGCCAAGCTACTGTGTTTAGGTGCTTGGAGAGATACTCCGAAGCTGCAAGGTACCCCGCTGCTCGTGGATTGCTAATGGTTTCTCTGCATCTCTTTCATTCCAGCTCTCAGTAGTAAGGATATCATCGTATATCCAGGCTTTTCCAAAACCAGTGGGAGATTTGCATTGGCTTTGTGGATATGATCTCACATACAGCAGAGCTCAAATCCTCCCAGTTGGTGTAACATGAATAATCCCAATTATGTCCCTAGTTGCAGTTAGATTAATGCATGTAGAAGGACTTACTCGTTCTCAGGCACAGGGGTGAGCCCTGGTCAGGTCCCATGGCTACATTGGCACAAAAGCTTTATGCACATAAGCATCTTCTACTCCCTGGTTCCCCATAACCCTGGGTAGAAGCTCAAGTGTGCTGTGAGCGGATGGGGGGGGGAATAAAAAAAAATGAAAAAAAAATCAAAAAAAAAATCAGGATCTCAGGGTACACTGTGGTACACTGCAAAATTTAGCCGGCATGCAGCTGATGAGATTGCTGGTGTGAATGGGAGCTGCTGGCAGGAAGAAAGTCTGCAAGAGGAAGCTTGCAGTAACACTGCCAAAACCAAAAATTTTCAACATACAGCAGAAGTTTAACCACTTAACATGCTTGAATGAAAGAAATGCACAGGGAAATGCAATGGCGACTTGCTATGTACTGTCACTACTACTAACACTAGACACAGAGAACTGTTCAGCTGAAGACCACAAGGTATATCACAAAATATTTCACAAATCATTAGCTAACTAATGGCAGGACAGTCAGTGTGAATTAGGCGTGAGACTTAAAGGGTCACTTTGCTCATCATTTAAGATGGATGCTAGTGACAGAGCTCTGAAGCTATTAAAATAGAAGCAAAAGATTTTGTACAGAGAGTGGAAGAAGACACTATCCAAGCAGAGTTACAGAGAGGATTTGAGAAGATGAACTTCAATTTTCTGTGCTGGACTTCAGCCAAAAACTCCAGGACGAGCACTTTTCCTTCTGCAGGACACGCATTGAGATTATGTCAAAGTAATCTCCATTAGCTTTCACACATCAGGACAGGGAGAAGAAATTGCTTCCCTATGACAAGGAAACAGTTTTTCTAAATTTCTTTAGCAACATGATTTCAGATAAACCTGGAATATTTCACTTGACTGTAAATCCAGCCATCCATTTGGGGTTTGAGGGGTTTTTTGTGTGTGTTTTTTTTTAAAAAACAAAACAAAACCACACACACAACAAACACAGCTCACTTTTCAAACAAAGCTGTTGCAAACTAAGGAAGTGAAAGGTTTTGTTAAAAAACAAAGTGCTGTGATTGATCCCAGATCTCCTTTTATAGCTCACTGATAACTGTCTCTTCTTCCCAAAATCTTGTTGAGGCATTGATTCAGAGAAAAATAATTATCTGCTGAATCATCAACAGTTGAAATCAGCCAGACATTTCAGAGCTGTGTTAGGAGAGTATGTTGCTTTGTGACAGGTGGGGAATCCTGTCCAGGATAGTTTCAAACCCAAAAATTCACTAGTATCCCAACAGGTGAAGTGACAGAAGGGAAAGTGTTTGGGGTGCTCAGGGGAGAGGCGGAAGAGAGGGTTTTCCCCTTGAAGAAGTCACACTGAAGATTTTTAAAAATAATAAGAAGAAAAAGGGGGTTTTTTTAAATACCTTTTCAGAAACAGATCTTTCCTAAGAAGCAATACATATAATTGTCCATATTTGAGAAGACAGTATGAACCAAGAAGGTGTTCACAAATGTGATTTCAAAAATCAAAAAAAAAAAAATTGTGGTTGGTGTTACTGCAGATAAGCAATCAATAAGTTTCCTACATCAGCAGGCAAGAGGGAACTGTGTCAGCCTTTTTTCCCCCCACGTTGAGTAGCTTTCAGGAAACTAGATGATTTTAAATGAGATTATATATTTTGTAAAGGAGAGGAACATTCTGACAGACTGAATCCAGAGTGGTTCCAAAAGCAGTGACTATAGCAGTATGCAGAGTTTAGCCTAGTTTAACAGAGTGTTATAGCAACTGTGCAGAGCTGCTTCTGCAGATTGTGTTAAACTAAGCTTAGCACGACTTCTGTCAGCTCACTGGAGTCACCGGGCTCAGTCGAACCCCACTAATGGTGCAGAATGTACTCTGCTCGTTACAGACAGATCCTGGCATACAGCTATTCAGTTGCTGTTTCTTGGTTTTTCTTAGCATAAGCTGTCAGTTATTTCTGCTTGCTTTTTACATGAGAACAAGGTCACTATTTCTTTTTCTGCTTTTAAGCATTCCTTGCCTTCTCACCCCACTCATTCGCTTTCTAAGGCATTGCATAGGCCATCAAATACACCCAGAACACTGGGTGGGTATGTGAACAGGAGCGGCTGGTTGTGAACAGTACTGGTTGTGAACAGTGCTGCTTGGCACAAGCAGCATGGATAATCACATTTAGCTCAGCCTATCTATCATGCTGAGATCCCCTGAGATTTTTGTCTCTGAGGAGGTAGCAGACCAAATTCTTCAGTTCAGAGAAAGTCATAGGTTAGAGTGGGGTCAACTGTAATTTAAGCATCTCTCAAGTTCCTCTGTGTGTAATTTTCACTAGTACAACCCAGCATCAGAAGAATAATTATACAAAGCAGTCTAAATGCACAGACATCTGAATTAATGTAAGGAGTCTGATATACCCGTATCTGCATCGCTTCTGAGCGTTGACAGCTGCACAGCGATTCCTTTGAGATAGCGCTGCGATAGGATGCCACCACGTAGAGTGCAGCCTGAAGCCATGTGGCATTGTAAAGCAATCCTAGAAACACTGCTGTGGGGTCACAGCATCCGCAAATGATCAATTCCAAAGTTCTGCAGCCACGTTCACTAAGCTGTCAGCTAGTAAATATATTTCTCCTCTATTGGTATCTCCGATCTTAGGAGACTGCTCTTGACAAATGCAGAAAAGACTTAAACCTCAGAAAGGAGAAAACCTATTCCATCTTGTCCTTGAACAAATGGACATAAATGCATCATATATAAATTTAGCCTGGAAGTTACCAGGAAGTTTTAGGCATTAGAAGGCATTTAGGCTTAGGATCAGCCTCCAATAGCAGCTGTTGGAAGTACCCTGCCAAAAGGGTTCCTGGTCACAGCTGATTGAAAGATTGGTTAATAACCAGGATGGAAAGTTCAGGAAATGGTCCTGGGCTCAATTCTGTCACAAAACTGAGAAAATGCTCCTGGAGAAGGTCGAGGAGAATCCAACCTTCCTGGCAATAGAAGGACAGCTGCTTTAGGGAAAGATGAAACGAGGGAGATGTACATATAACGGGATGCATAAGCAGCAGAAGAACCTCAGAAGCCCATTACTATCTCTAAGGACAGAGCAGCCAAAACACATGCCCCTGCTTTCAAGAGCAAGAATGCTACAAAGGGAACATGCACCCAAAGAAGAGCCTCAAAGCTCCTGAAATAAGAGGTATCACAGCCTGTGCATCCTTCAAGTCACCAAGCCCACAGGCTGTGACCCCACAGCTGCTTGTTACGCACCCACAGGAGAAGGTCTAACCGGATGAGCAATAAGGCATGAAAGCAATTTTTCATCGTCACTTCTTTAGTGCAGGCTATTGCTGACACTAAATAGCCTTGAATCAGGAGTAGGGTGAAAACTTGTGACTTACAGAAAAATACGGCCACCTATTTGCTTCAAAATTGGAGTTTTAAGTACAGAAGGGATTTTGCTCCTTTTTATCATTAAGCTGCATAAATCTCATCTTCCTGCTAATCAAAAAAAACTGTGCTGATTTAACAGTGTCACTGTGTTCTGAGAAAAGCTTTAGATAGCTCTTTTATCACCAGCTAGAACATTAGCAACTTGAAATTAGTTGTATACATGTAAGGGAAAACAGACTGTCTGTCCCTCTGCCAGAACAAACAACTCATATTCATCTGACTGCCTAGAGTAGGGGTAAGCAAGCCTTAAGGGGGAAGAAGTTTTAGCCATCTTAATAGCTATGATATGGCTGACTCAGCTTTTTGATATTCCCATAAAAAAATAATATAGATAATCCCATCAGCTGAAAAGCAAACTAGGTCTGCAAGTAGTAAACCTCAGCCCTCTCTGTGAGTTCAGGTTTGTGTCCCCTTTTGGTCAGACTCAAAAATGTAATGCAAGAAAGCTGGGTGAATTATTTGGGTTAGTCTGTGTGTCTGGTTTTGTCTTACAAAGCATACAGTTGTTCTAAGGGAAGATAGATGAATAATTGAGTTTGAGGATATGAGATCAAGGAGTCACCAGCTGCCCCTGGCACACACCTGCATCTGTGCTACGCTATTCTGCATCCTGCCTGGGCTTCCTCTTGGAAAAAAAAGTTTATATTCTTTCTCTATCCTAATTGCTTCAGTTTTCCTAAGTGGAAATAAACAAAAAAAATATCCAATTCCATCAAAAGAAAAAAAAAACTGTTGTCATAGCAACAGACTCCCCACCCATCAACACTGTGAAAGTCCCTCAGGGGCCCCATGGTCTACCAGCATGGAGGGAGCTCTGGCAGCCAGGGCGTTTATTTCTGTACTTCTGTTTTGGGAGCTGGCGGGGGATAGAGCCCAGGGGCTGCAGAGATGCCCCCGCCACCCCCACATGTGCCTGTCGATCCCCCTGCTCTGCTGGCAAGAGCATTGCACAGGGAGGACACGTTGCCCAGGACTAGGAAAGAAAATTGATCTAGATTTCCCACGCACACGGTGAGATCTGAGAGCTTCTGTGGGTTTTGTGACCCCATCGTCCTCATGGTACCACTATGAAAGGAGCACTTTGTAAATTGGGTCTAGGAAAGGAGCTCTGACACATATTGGGATCAGGCAAAGCCTGAAGAAGAGGTCAAACAACCTATTATTTGATACCAACATACGATGTTAGTCTGTGTTTAAAATTACTGTTTGTTATTTCTGCACCACACTCATTCTTTATCACTTGAGACTGCCCAAGTGTCCAACAGCAGCTTGTTCAGACAGGGCCACATCAGAGGCAAGCAGCAGCCCTACACACCAGTTCTTCCACACCCCCTGCCAGAAGTAAACTCAAGCACTGACAACCTAACGTATGTCCCTAACCCAGGGAGCAGTANCGAAGGAGAGGTCAAACAACCTATTATTTAACTTGATACCAACATACGATGTTTGTCTGTGTTTAAAATTACTAGTTATTATTTCTGCACCACACTCACTATTCTTTATCACTTGAGACTGCCCAACTGTCCAACAGCAGCTTGTTCAGACAGGGCCACATCAGAGGCAAGCAGCAGCCTTACACACCAGTTCTTCCACACCCCCTGCCAGAAGTAAACTCAAGCACTGACAACCTAACGTATGTCCCTAACCCAGGGAGCAGTACGTACAAAGACATACAAGAGAGCAGAGCAAGCACAGGCCACGTCCCTCTGGAAGTTTCATTGGATCTCTGTTACAAGCAGTTCATCCCAGCTACCCCATCCCTTCTCTGAACATCCCCACTGCAGAGCCAACATCGTTTTGGGGCTCCCCACACCTCCTGGGGTCTGTACAGTGCATCCATGCTGCCCACTGCTTGGTTCATACCGGGTCACAGAGAGCCCAAGATCTTGCTGGGCTTAGCAACCTGTTTTCTTGAGCATCCCCTGTCATTTTGAAAGGCCTGTCCTTTCCCCACACATAGCTCAGCTCACATTTGTAAAGCATTCTCTGTGTCCTTACATGGCAGTCACCATTACATGAGAAATATTTGTTATCACTACATAGCAATAATACAACGCAGAAAATTGTTACCATATGCAACCATAGAACAGAGAACAAGAAATATAATAAATGCATTCTAAATACAGGTGCCATTTTCCTTGCAGGAAACTTACTGCTTTTTTCTAGCAATGGGCTAATAACTCAAAAATTTCAGAAAAGACAGCAAGCATGCCGCATGACCAGCCTGGAAGGGTTTGGTAGGACAAAAGAGTTTTATAGCAGATTCCCAATGCATCTAAGTTTCACTGGTGAAACGTTTAAAATTAAGTTCTAGCCAGTCTTCTGCAAGAATTAGCAACATTAAGGTGTTATGCATACATAATGTAACTTTTGTGCCCCATTTTGGGGCTAGTCTGCATATAGGTAAATCCTGACATTAGCCATTTCATTCCTGACGAATATTCTGGAGTTCTGTTTACCCCTCATCATCTAATAGTTTCCAAGTGTCTCGATAACCTCAAAGTAATAATTTTACATTTATTTAGGATACATAGAGATATTTACAAAATTAACCATTATTATTTTGTTCACTTTTCAAATGGGATAATTGCATTAAAATAACTACTTCCTACTTGTTTCAGTTATAAACATAATTTGCCTTTTCTAATTTCATCAGAAAAAAAGAAAGGTCATGTAGAGGAGAGCAGTAGTTTGTTCCACATATCGTCTTTCAGACTCAGTACTACTATCATTAGAGATCTCAAACACCCAGGTGCCTGCATCAGGAATATTAAAGTTCCTGTTAAACTGAGAAAAGAGAGCTACACTTACCCTTTCCAAGCAGTAGGTCTGCACAGGGCTAACATCACATGGCAATGGCTGGGGCCGCCTATTAGTACCACTTACTGCAGATCCAGGTGAGATCACTTGAAGTAGGGAGCAAAGGTAATTTTCTGCCACTTATCAGCCTCCTGATCTTAGCAGCAATTGGGGCTGAGTAGCATAGAAGAGTGGAAGTTACTCTAATGTGCATGGGCTGTGATTATTCCTCAGGCTCTGCCATCTACAGAGAAATCCTCCTCTCCCCACCAGGGCTTCTCTCCTTTCTGTGCAGCCCAAGGGAAGTAGAAAAGGCTGAAGGATCTGACCTTGAGTCTTGCCCTCACATTTTTTCCAATGTTTACAGCAGTAAATGAACACTCCAGCATTTAGCAACAATGCTAATTTCTTGTCTCCTTTGGCAAAGTAACACTTTGTTGCATTCCAGAAAACTCCACGCATTTCTCATACCCCTACCATCCATTTTCTTGTCACCATCTTGCATGGCTTCTGCAAAGGACCTGGCTGTATGCTGGCTGTTAGTGTCAGCTGCTGTCATGCAGCAGAAGCTACCTTGGACTCTTTTATTACAAGCCCTGTGTGTGTCTGGAGATGGGCTGAGGGAGGCAGTTTGGGATCTGTGGTGTGCTCTTTGTTCGTACGTATAGAAATATATCTTATTGTTCTGCACCACCAAGTGGCCAGATGGAGCAGATAGTGTGAGACACCTTTGGATCCAGGCTTACAGAACTTACATGGATGGATGGGTTTGGTTATGTTACGGAAGTTCACACTGGCCCGAACTAGCAACTAGGAAAAAAAAAAACCCAACACATTAGAATATAAAGCATCATGTTTTGAAAGAAGGAAGTGTCACATTTTCTCTGGCATTCTGTAAGATGTTCCTGGAGGAGTATTGTGAGAACTACTTCAGTTCTCATGTCAAACAGAGCTCTTTGGTGGGCTATCAGCTGAAACTCAGGCATGTTTTAAGTATTTCGAATTAGTAACTTAAAATTGGCAGATGGTTCTGTAAATATGAGCCAAATATTTCCATATATCACATGAAGTGATTGTGTTAGAAGTAGGGAGAGAATGCATGTATCGTGCTTCTTTACCATGAGAGTTTAATCCTAATATCTTAAAAAATTGTAAAAATTGAACATGGCATTTCATCCAGAAAAATGCATTACATGCTCTAAAGAGGAGCTATTTTCCCATTCTTCGTACCCTACGTTCGTTGTGATCAGGAAGGTTCAAAGTTGAATTCTTAAGTAGTCACTCTAGAGGTACAAATCAGAGCAAGGTCTGTTGCTAGACAGCATCACTTGTCCAAAATCTCCACACGATGTATCAGCTGATCCCAACTGACCTGTACTAAAACCTCTTCCATCCAGCTCTCTCATAAACTCCCATTTCTTCCCTGTCACTGCAGGAGATGGGAAGAAGGACAAAGTCTGTCCCTTACGTGGTGCTGAAATGCTGCTATGGTTGTGCATGTACTATCCTAAGTCATACACAGTATATTTAATATACTAACCTGATATACTTCATACATCAGCCGTGTATAACATGATGAGAAAAAAAGATGCTACTGAGTTCGACCATTGGTTAAGGATCTTTAATAATTTCTTAAACAGTCTTTCTTTAAATAATATTTTACTTAAGTCTAATTTCAAAAAGTGTCTCATAAGTCTCCTACTGAAAGTCTTTGTTATCTGGATTTTTGTGGGTCACATGGATAGGTCCTCACTGGGAGTTGGGAACCCAGCTCAGCGCTTTATGCCTTCATGTATTTCAGTGGGAACCAGACTGTTAACCTGCCTAAATATCTCAATTGGTCCTTTGGTTTCTGAGTGTAGCAAGCGTCAGTCCTGAAGTGTGTGTACTCCCTGATGGTTGAGGAACTGAGAAGTAAAATTGGGATGGAAGGACTCGAAAGGCTTGAACAGGTTTTATGTATGTGCCTCACCATTCCTGATGTAGTGCACAAAAACACAGGACAAATCTAGCAGGGATAAAAGCAGATGTTGAAAAACAAAACACGAATGCTGGAAATGTAAGTGTGCCTCTGATTATTTAAATAAGAACAAATTAAGAAGGAAGAATAAAGATGAAAGGCATTTGTCTGGAGTGCAGCGATGCCTGGAGACCTCCGCCACGATCAGAGCTACATTGTGCTGAGTACGCTGTGAAGAATTAGCAAAAGATTGCGCCAGGGAGGACTTGCACACCAAACAGGTAAATCAGTCAAATATGATCATCTGAATTTTGCAGCTGATGCTGAGAACCAGAGAAAGATGAAGCGACTTGTCTAAGAATCGATTCCGGATTTGTCCAGGGCTCTGCGCACATCTCCTCCTTTCAAAGCAGTGCCATGCTGGGAGAAGAAAGTGTTGGCTACCCCCGAGGAGCAGGAGGTCACAAATCGGCTGTCGCTTTGTGCTGCCGCTGAAATGGATCCTCGCTTCACCGGTCCACAGCCCGCAGCAGGGACGGCAGAGCATGCTGTGGGGGTCTCTGTGTCAACTGGCTGCCTTCAAACCACAGCAGTGCTCCCACGGCGGCAGGCAGTAACGGGGTGATGCTCAGGGTTAAGGATTTGCCAGTTTTAATCTTTGAAATGACAGCAACTGGGGGGACGACAGATTTACAGGATCCCAAATTGTAAAAGACCACTTGCAAATGTCCTTTGACTCCAAAAAAAGACAAGGCTTTAGTGCTTGAGAATTGCTCTAAATGTAGATTGAAAGTCCCTTCGTTCTGACGAGGTTGTCACAGGAGACCACCACCACTTGCGCATGCTGCTAGGGACTGCAGTACCAGTACTGCCGTTGTCACGGGAGCTGGAAGCTTTGTAGACCACCTCTAGCAGACCAAAGATACAGAATGAGGCAACAAATTTGTCTTCCCTCATTTTTGTGCCGCGTGCTTATTTCCTTTTTATGTCTCAGGACACAGTGAACGTCTTTCCCCCAAAGCCATCACTGGCGTTGGGTCAGGCAGGCAGCGCTGGGAGCTTTGCTCACCTCTGTTTCATCCATATGATCCATATGTCATTCCTGGGATTAAACCCTGACACCGTTTGGAGTCAATGAGAGTTTTTGCCAATGATTTTCAGGACAATGAGGATTTCATCTTTTGTTCATCCTGTGCCAGCTGGGCTAATGATGTTCAGTTAGAAACTACTCTTTGTTCTAGTGCAGTCAAGAGGATTTTTGCCAATGATTTGAATGAGCATTGGATAAACCTTATGGCTAAATCCAGTCCTTATGCAGAAATCCAGGAATCCTACTGAGTTCCTTTTCTCCCAGTGAAATTAATGGGAGCTGGATGAGAACATCTAAGGGAAGATTTAGTTCATATTTGTAACAATATGTTACCCCCTGATACTGGGCCTGCTTTGAAATGTTTATTGTTAAATCCGTGTATTTTTTGTTATATCTCATTAAGAACATAATACAGCCCTAGAAAGTACATTCTGAAAGGGTATTACAACAGGATTGGGATTACTGTTTGTGAGACACTTTTAACTAGGGGAAAATTTCAAATTCAATTTACAGTAATGTCAAAGCACAATTAATATATAGGCAATGATAAGAGGAACATGCAGAAGTACACATTGATAGCACTACATCAACAAATAAACTTTTGGTGCTAGTAATTAGGTACACAAGATTATTATATGTTTAATTGACTAAAGTGACAATTTGGAATTATATCTAGTCACATTTAATTGGATTTAAAACCTCTAGAGGAAAGGAAATGGAGAGCAGTGCAGAGCGGCAGCCATAAAAGCAAACTGATTTTCTAAACTCTGTTAAGACTCTGCATTAATATCCATTGCACAATAGTTTTTTAATATCCCTCAGTCTTGAAAGAGTAATGCAGTGATAGTCACAGACAGTGGGAGTAGTAAAGCATACTCAATTAGGTAGCAAGATAGCTGATTACTTTTGGTTTAGGTTTTTTTGTTAAGATATAGTTTAATCAAAGGTGCACTATGTCTGAGTTGGCCATAGACAAGTGATATTCTCAGACTGCCAAGCTACAGGGTGTTCTACGTGTCGATGCTGCCCTAGAAGAAATGTACTTACATATAAGGTATTTTACTCACAAATACTTTAAAGAAAGAAAGAAAAAAAAAGCCATACTGAAATATTGTATAGCAGTCATTAAATATTTGCTCAGATTAAAATAGGGAAAAGCTATTAAAAGAAGATGTAGGGTTGTTTGCTTGCAGATAATTTAACTAGCTAAAAAATGTTTACTAATGCTTGTCTTAAAGTTGGACAAAGACTGAAAGTTACGTGTAATCTCTTGATACAAACCTCGTATTACACTCTTTTTTATATATTACCTCTTTTAAATACTGCTATATACGTCCTTCCCCCCATACACTCATTTATTCTGCTTTTGTTACCAGGAGCGCCATGATTGCTGACTATATGTACTGGCTGACAGGAGGCACTGAGCAGGATATAAGCAAGCTCATCAAACTGTATTGGCAGGTAAAAATTGATAGCCCAATGAGGAAGGAGGTGCTCATCTCACTATTAAGACCAAAATGAAGGATTACTGCTTAAAAGACTGCCGACAAAGGTAGCTCTTGGGCATATCAATCAACAGGACACTCTGTAGTACTACCGTATTTATAATGAAGTAGATTTTCCTGGACTAATTTTAAGGGCAAAATTCAAGGTTGTTAACCCTTGGCTCATACTTCAATTTTATGGACTGCTATAAAATTTAATTCTGGATACTATATAGTCCCCTAAGATATTTTTTGTGAAGTCTTCCTACCTTAGTGACACTTTCCTTTCGCAAATTTGCATGATACTAATCCTCTGACACATTTCCAAACTCTTCAACCGGAAGGGGAGGAAAAAAATGACTGTAACGAATGGTCTCAGGGGAACCCAAAGTGCTCTGTGAAGGATGGCTGGGCAAGACCCGGGTCTACAAAGATTACTTATGTGGGGAGTAGGCCATTGACTTCAATGAGCCTCATCTCTTGAGTGATACTTATTTGAGATGGCTGTTCAGCCACATCAGCACAAATGTAAGTTTAAGGGTACCCCCTTCTGCTCTGAGGAGAGCTCTCACGCTAACTTGGAGGTGAACAGGTGCTAGACTATTGCTGCAGGAGCTTGTCACTGCAGGTGGTGTCCCAGCCTTCACCCCCCCCCCAGTTTCAATGTGACCAAAGTGCACTTCAGAAGGAGTGCAGCACCCGGGCCTCGGGCGGCGGAAGACCCTTCCACCTCTCAGAGTGGACCTGGCCCTCTGGTCCTCCTTGTCCATACAAGGAGTTTAATGATACTAGGAACAATATATGTCCCTTGAGATAAAATTGCAGAATCCAATTCTGATCCCGTTTATTTTGGGTTTATTCTGTAAGAACATCTGTGACATCTGTGCTTTATGTGAAGTGGTGTAAAATATGCCTGACGTAAGACGGAGTAATTAAGATCAGAATCCAGTCTTCTATCTTCACTCACTCAGTAAATTCTTCCTTTTAAAAACTATTATTAGTTGCATTCTTATTGGTAAAATGGAATAAATCTCAGTCCTGGGAGCTACTGAATTTCAGGACTGCTGTGAGTGCAAAGTGCATCTCATTCAGAGCATTACCCACTGGGCTAGTGTTTGCAGTGCCTGTGAACCTTCTTCTATGCTTTCCAGCAGAGAATTTCTTCTGCACAGAACAGTTTGATTTTTTTTCCCCACTGGGTCAGACTCGTTTAAAATCTTGAGTTCACAAACAGGTTTTATGAAGGGGTCATTTCTCCGAATGGAATGTCTTTTTTTGTCTCTTCACACTGGTATCCATTGACTTCCCTGCTTGATGTCATGGACACGAAGCTTCAAAGAATAAACCTTTAAAGGAGGAGCTGTCATAGCTGTCCTCTTCCTCAGGAGTTCAGACTGTCTTGCTATGAAACAGGGCTGAAAAAGTGGCGTGAAGGACAAGGCTCATCACAGTGCCTCCTCAAAGAGTCCAAACCAGAAGCTGTGGTTGGGCTAAGGTGGGAACGAACCAGACCTGAAGTGGGGCTACTGAATCGTTTCCAGCAATACGATATCAGCATCATAACACAAAACAGATAGCAAGGGCCAAAGGATTTTGGCAGTGGTAGGATTCTAGTTCATCTCTGCTTCAGTCCAGAGCGCACAACTCATTTCTCTTCCTGATGGGGAGTTCACACATGGCCCTCCCTGGACCCCCATGGTATCGAGCGACACCACCACGCTGTTCAGGCCCCATTCCCACTCCTCCTCTGCCTTCCTCCTGAGCCTGAGCTGCTCTCGTCTTTGTCTGCAGAAGCTTTGAAATGTCAGTAGAGATCTAACCATTTGTTTGATCCCCCACGGTGCTTGATTCTCACTGGGAGACAGAGATTGCTTGGCAATTTTGTGCCTTTTGTGTGTACGCCTCGGCGTGGGCTGGGGTAAGGATTCAGCGGTGTCTCTGTGCTGACACACACGCAGAGGCAGCTGGGTGCCCAGCACTGCTCCCACTCAAGTTAATAGCTAGCACTTAAGAAATGCTGCTCATGAAGATATATCCCCAGCACCAGTAAACAACCTTTTTGTCCCCAAGCTGGTGAGTTCTGTGCACCCAGCATCAGGGGTGACTTCAATGTCATTAGAGCACACAGCAACAATTATGCAGCATGATGTAGCGTATGACACTGCACTGGGACTTCCTACCACAGAGAGACCAAGCAGAAGTAACAGAATCTTTTTTATTAATATTCTCTCTATTTCAATGGTGTAAAGCTGAAAATAACTTGTCACGACTGTACATGCTCATGTGCCTTTGTAACCAAAGCAACAGCTATTGATGCACGCTTTTCTTGCTAACTACTCGTCTGCCCCAGAACTCGCTAGTGGTGGCTCACAACCTCAAGGAAAATTTTCTGAGGCAGAAGGGAATAGATGGTGAACAGGAGGGTTTGTTTTTCGCTTTTGTGAAGAAGGACTTTTAGATTAGATACGTCACTCTTTGCTTTGATTAGTGGGTCATGTATATAATCTTCTGGTGTGTCATTGACTACTTTTGTTTCTTCTTTTCATGATTCTTTTAACTACTGGAAAAGGCTTTTCCTCCTCACAGCCTGTCTTCTACTTCTTTCATGGCTTCAAAACGTTGTACAGACCACTCAAATCCTTCAGCTGACGTCTTTACTGCAAAAAATTCAGGCCCTTAATTCACATCTGCAAAGCTCTTTATTATTTATCCTACTTCTAAATCACTGTTTTTTCTCTCCTGATCTATTCCTCATGCTCAGAGCAGTCTTTATCTTGTATCTCCTTTGGTTTTCTTTTCGTGATTTTGGTTTTATACTTTCCTTTGAACTTCTTCTATCCCTGACATCAACTGCCAAGAGTCCTCTTTCTTCAAAACTCTTCTTAAAACATCCTCAAATCACTCTCCTCCTCATTATTTAACTTCTACATATTTCTTATTCACCAGCGATCTGTCCCATGTGACTGTGTACCCCCTCTTAGGCACACTGCAAGGTTTGTACTCTCAGATTTTTAAGGCCTGATGGGCTCATATTGATGAATTATCTGACTTTCTGCATAAAAACACCACAGAATTGCACCCTTACCTTTCTGCATTGGTGCCAAAAGAGGAAAGCAGAGTGTGGTTTTGAGAAAGTTACCCAATCCCCATTTAAATATATTAATAATAGAATATTTACCGTAACCCATCTAATAGATAGATTTCCAAACTGAAATCTTACTTGTCCAGTCCAAGCTTCCAGCAACTTGCATTATGCATTCAGCTCTTAAAGCTTAGAGATCCTTTAGTACCTGTCATCTTCTCCCTGTATCTGTACCTATGGATCATGATCAAGGTAACTTTAAATATTCTTTTTGATTAGTTTTTTGATTAGCTTTCTTTGATTATCCCCTTTAAAGTAAATCATCTATTTCTGTACAGTGATATGTAATAGCTAATGCCCTGTGTTGGTTTTGAATATTAATATCCATCTTCCATTCCACACTGAGATAAAGGTATAATGCTGATGAGAGGTGAAAAAGTAATTTGCAATGGATAATACTATTCAGTAAGCTGGGCCTTTTTGTCTGTTCAAATTATTCCATGGATTGAAAATACACGTTCCCAGTTAACATACAATCAAATAGATAGGCTTTTTTTCATAACCCACTACAGAATATGCACTGGATGATTTGTGTATTAGCTGTTAGATTAAAAATAGGTGAGTTAAATAGAGTTCATCACAATAAATAATAATGTGAAGGTTATTTAACGTATTATATGGTAGATAAATTCAGAGCGGTAGTAGTAAGTCAAAGTTTATACTTATTACTATAGTCAGGTAAGTTCCCTAGCATTTATTGTTAGCAATGCAATTTCTCAACTAATAACAGCAAAACAAAAAATAGACTCGAGATATTTCATCCCATAGAAAGAGTCTTTCTCCAAACTGTTCAGTTTTACTCACACCTTTGTAAACTATTTTCACTTGCTAACAACCGTGCAATATACTCTGGATGTTTCATTCCGTGAGTGAAAATACATCACGCCCATACTACAATGTCAGAAATGCCTAACATCTCAGGCTTACCTCATTAGCACACTACAAATTAATTGCTTCTATTATTCCATTGTGGCCTATTTCATACTAAAGGTTCAGCACCAGAATCTATTAAGCCTTTATATCCAAAATCAATCCCATCTAGCCAAAGTCTTACGTTAAGTGCCATTGCACCAGCAATGCATACGTTGCAGAAACTAACAGAACGCCAAGAAGGCATTTCAAAGCTTGTAGGTTCATATCTGGATGATGCCATAACCATCTGTACTAAAAGTCTTAATTCCATAACGCAGCCAATGTGTATTTGCTGCAGCCCAAACGGAGACCTTTAATTTGAATTGGAGCAAACTGGGTTTTTAGCTCTAGTTCCAGTTCAGCCACAGTGTTTTGGCCAAGATTGCAGTCATCATAGAGCTGCTCTTAGCACATTGAAAATACTTGCTCTGCAATTGCTGCACATGGAGCTCAGGAATTGTGTTTCTGAGAATATTTCTGTCAGCTATGCTCAACATCACAGAGAAAGCTTCTAGTAGCACATGCATTGGCTGACGTGGAGGTTTGGGTATTCAGACATTTGTTTTGCTCTCTCTTCGATGTTACGAACATCAGGTGCTTCCCTTTCAAAAATCTGGGCTGTTGCAAGCACAGAGCAATACACACATCACACAATAAAGCAAACGATAACCCAGCCCTGCAAGGTGGATGAACACCTACAGCGCAGAGACGAATGCTGTCAAATCCTTTAGAGCCCAGCTTTATCTCACACCTTGCAGGGTGATGATCCGAGGCAAGAAAGTTAAAAAGAGAAAGCTCTTGGTAGCCAAAACCTCCCCTGAAGTCGCAGCTGATGCCAAGGCCCGTCAGCATCCCTGCGTGCTCACACTTGACCCGCGTCCTGCTCCGGAGCATGAGGTTTCCAAGCTGGCAACAGCAGGGATGTTTTGCAATCCTCCTAATGGAATGACTGATAGGAGCTGACAGGCAGCCTCCCTGGGCAGCCTGGCCATCGTATCACTGAGAAAAAATGTATTTCTCATTAATTCTTGAGGCTATTTTAGCAGCTCATGCTGTGTTACACTTCACTGCAGAAAAGTCCCTTCTTTAATCAAATCTGGGGGAAAATCTGGGTGAGGTCAATGACTGTTGTGTTTACAGGCAGATATAAGTGCATAATATCTGTAAGTCTATATTGTCTCAGAGGTCTGTGGGGCTTGTTGCTGTCTTAAGTACCAATTTTTGAATTTTCTCATGTCAGAAGAGAAATAACTTTTCTCTTATCCTTCTTCATAAAAACCAATAGGTAATCCTTCCTTTTCTGTGTCCATGGCCATTTTGAAGGACACCACTTGCCTTGAAGCACTGAGCGGGTGGAAAATAGAGATGTAACGATTTTCCTCATCCTGCACATTAGAGGAACAAAAATATTTTGGTCCATAAACAGGAATATCAGTTCATTCTTCAGGCACTGAACTGGCATCCAGATGATCTCAGTGCAGCTTCTGACCAGTTCATGGGTTTTCTACGTTCTCATTGCATCATGGCTGAAGCAGCTTGTTAAAAAGAAAATTACTAACATTTTTTCAGGACATTCCTATGTATGCAATTTGAGGAATTCAGACCAGTCTGGCTTTGGAATATGTATTTGTAGGACATAACTCTCAGCTGCAAAAGTCAGCCTCATTCTGCTCTCGGGTACACTAGTAAAAATATGGAGTAATTGAAAACTGGATCGAGAACGCAAATAAAATAACAGAGAGTCCTTATCATGTTGATACTGATTTGGAAGCTTTTTATTGCTGTTGTTATTGCTGATAATTCCATTCCAGAAACAATTCCACATGTACAAAACTGAGAAATTTTAACATTTTTCTTTTATTCTTTATTCTTTAATAATATCTACCTCCACATATTTTCTACCTACTTCTGTTTTTCTTGTACTAGATCATTCATGGTAGAATAACTGTTGCTTGAATCATACTTATATTTTCATGCTAAGAGAAGTTATTAGTTTAAATGTCACTATTATTAAAACAGACATATTTATTGTCTCTAATTTCAGGAAAGATGGATTTATTTAATACTAGAAACACATACCTTGCTGTAGTCAGTAGCTGTTGAAATCCCAATATGAAGCAAAGAAGCAACGCAATTAGGTTTTTAGCTGCTAACAGAGGCCCATAAATCATGCCTCAAAGATGCTCGACAGGAACAACTTGGCCAACAAAGCTCCAGACCATTTTTAAAAAGCCTACAGGGCAGCTCAAGGCAATATACATATTTTCCAAGTAGAATTTTCAATTCATTCTGGCTTTTCCTGAGTTACAAAGCACAGCTTTAAGATTTAGAAAAGAAACTGGAGAAATCAGTGGAGAAAACCAGCCATTTTATGCTGTTCTCAGGCCCTTATTGTTCCATCGAGTCGCAAAGGTCCTTAAGAAGTTACACATTCATTATTGCCTTCCCTTCCCTTGTACACCACCTCCATTCTTTGGGCAGATGAAGCCACGGACAGCGGTCTGTGCTGTTCCCAAGATCATTACTGGTTATGTGGCTTTTGATCTGCACATCTGCTCTTGAAGAGCTACAGAGGACACCATACAAAAAGAGATGAAGTCACTTTTCAGAAATATCTCTGTATGCAGTCAACTTGTCTTCTACTAAATTAGCAGCCATTAAGCCACATAAGGTAGTTTGCTATTGCGATGACTCAGGCCTAATTTTTTGCTGCCCCTTTGAACAGTGCTGTCCATTTTACAGGCTAACCACATCAGTCACCATCTCTGGCTGCCTGATTCATCTCCTCACATTTAAGTCAAGTTGCAAAAGATGTTGAGCTCAGCGCTAGGAAGGACTGACAGCTGCTTCAGTTAGTTTCTGCATTTTAGTTTCCTTTTCTTTTTCCTTTTCTTCTTTCTTTGTCAAAAAACCCTGGAAAGCCCTTGCAGCAAGTATCCCACATTTCTCCCAGGAGTATTTCCTCACCAGAGTCACTCCCTGTCTCTCCAGCACTTGCCTGAATCACCAGATGGATGCAGCATCCAGATGTCAGCCAGTGGATCTGACGACCTTCACGTAAGGCACTCAGCAATGCTAACCTTTCGCTCTGCCTGAGTTAAGACGACTCTCTGAGCCCAGGCTACCAAAGCTGTTCAGCTGAGCACAGTTTATAATCCCCTTTCACAAACAAAAAAAAAAATATTGCTTAACCTGTGACCCATTCCTGACATAGCAAGAGCCATACAGAACTGACCCAGCACCTGCCAAGGACTTGTGATGGCAAAAGGCTTCTCCCAGCACTGGACAGGCAGTCCTGCTGCTCAGAGCAGTCAGAGGGAATTGCCTGGTTTGAATTAGGGTATTTCTCACCATGAACACTCTCTTAGCCTTAAGAAAGGGTCAATATTAACAAAACTGGTTACGAGCTCTAGTTTTGGCTGATAGCTCCATGTAGGGGATAACTGGCCCATTCACGGGAGCAGTTCTTTGATGTCTGCATCCACTGCCTCACCTCTGTTGCAGATTTCTATCCATCTCTGTTACCATGCCAAGGAAATGTGTCTGCACTGCATCTGTCTGGGTGGCTGGGAGCCTGCCATCACAGCATGTCCATCACACCAACCATCCCAGGGAGCTCAGCGGGCTCTGCTGGACTAGTGTCGCTCACATCGCAGCATCTTGGGGAGCCACAAGGTCCCAGCTGGGGCAGGGGTGGGTGGCCCACACCAGGAGCCACTTCTGCAGGGATGCTTGGAGCTGGAGCTCCTGCTTGGTACAGATAGGTACAGTAGGTACCAATAGTAACAAACCATCATTCGAGCAGTAACAAGGGCTCACCTTGTCGATGCTCTGGGTCAGCCTCAAAGAGCAAATACAGCCTCTGTTTCCTTGGTGTCAGAGTTTCTCCACAATATTGAAAAAACACTGAAATACTTCACATTTACCCCTGTGCTGGGATGAAATTGTAAGATTCTTAGTTGGTAGCAACTGATACAAGAGCTGAGGACTCCTGCGGCATTTTCCACCCACGTGAGTTTGTAAGACCAGAGGACAGGCTTGTGGGCAGAGAGCTTCCCCAAGCTAGACCTGTATTTCCATGTTTGTGCCCAGTCCCTGCTTGCCCACCTGCTGGCATCACGGACAAGGAGTTCCAAGAGCAGCCTTCAGCCTTTTCCATACTCTGTGTATTTTGGGGTTTTTCTTTAATGAACAGGGATCTCATTGGAAGGATGTAAAGCCCAGATTCTTTTTCTCCCAAAACATAAAGAGATACTTACTGGAGTATGAAACAGACCTTGAAGCCTAAGGTAGCCCATCTGCAATATGTCTGCCTCTGCCTTTCAGAAGTCAGCAGAATACACAGATCTATCTATTGCTGTGGTGCTCTGCAAATCCGCTTTCCAAATAGACTGCATACAAAATAACTCGCAGAGACTTAAATACGTTAATAACTTAAGAATCTAAATAAGCTGGTATTTGATGTGACCTACATTAATGGGGAGGCATTACAAGGCAGATAAGCAGAAAGTTCTCATCTATTGTGTAACACATGATTTATTCATACCATAAACATATTCAGAAAAAGATATGCTCTGGCATTCTGTCTACTTATTTTACCCACAGAAAAAAAAAATAAAAATGATGTAAGGAGATCATGCTGGTGAGAAGATATTCATATCACAACAGCAACAGACTTAGTAGCAGGGCTGCCAGATACTTCTTTATGGTTGGAAAGATATAGAGAAAAGCACAGAGGTTGCACCACAGTGTACCCGTAATTCTAACTACCAGCCTAAGAGGGGAAGCAGTTCATAGAAGAGGCTAATGGCTTTACCCTGACCGATATCATTGCATTAATAAAAATCATCAATAAAAGCATCAATTCCTGCTGTACTGTAAATGAGACAGTGGCTGAGTGTGCACTGCAGCTGCAAGATAAGGCACTAGAAAGATATCTAAATTTTTGGCTAATTCTAGATGTCAAGATAATTGGATTTTCCAAATTAAACCTTTCTGTAGTTAAAGAGGATTAAGGTTAGGGACTGTAGCAGGGAAAGCTGCTGTCACTGTTATGAAGAATTTGCTGCTACAGTGCCATTTTTCTTCTATGTCTGCTCTAAGCAGGCAAAATGGCAAGAGCTTCATAAAAA
This sequence comes from Syrrhaptes paradoxus, assembly GCA_013400615.1. NCBI lineage: Eukaryota > Metazoa > Chordata > Aves > Pterocliformes > Pteroclidae > Syrrhaptes > Syrrhaptes paradoxus. Next base: position 83,307 of record VZTO01019057.1, read on the forward strand.
TATTGAAGTAGTTTTATCATTTGCCATCAAAAGCTGGCATGGGAAAGCTTTGTTTCTTGTGCATCTATCTATTCATCTGAGCTCTGAACAAAATTCTAATGAGTGTTGAAGGGACAATATAAGGTTATTTAGGTTAAAGTTTAAGTTTTATTAAAAGGTCTATGAAATGTAATGCTACATAGGTAAAACATAAGGATATCGCAGAGCCAAGGTGCTCAGAGAAGGGTATGTGGTGTTATGTCAAATATATATTTAAACCCTTGATCAAAACAAAGTTCGTTGTTTAGGAATATCTTTTGGCTTTCTAATTGTAATGATAGCAACGTACATCCCTCAAACCTTCTGAACACTTGTGGTTCATAAAAGAATTCATTGTATTTTATGGAAGTGCCAACAATATAAATACTCCTTGAGACACTTTGTCGCCAGATGGTTTCTCTGCAGACTTTCTCTGATTCCCCACACTTTCAAAACAGGGATATAAACCTCCTGACACAGCAGAGCATAACTACAAAAAGAAATCTTCCCTATCATCAGATTGTTCTGTAGCATCTTCTTGAGAGAGTTCTTGCATCTTTCCTGAAGCAACAGTTTATGTCTGTTGCTGAGGCAAACCACCAAATTCAGTGGGCTCATGTCAATCATAGCCCCTACACTATTGTACATTGCTAGAAGAGCTCTTTCTTATTGTCTCAAGGGCTTGGCTTTTTCTAACTCTGCTGGAATTAAAGGCTGGAGCGTAACACCATGGCATATCACTGCAGAACTCACTTCCAAGTTATTAAAAAAAGCTCATCTTTCTTTATCATCTTTATCAGTTTAGCAGCTACTCCCATAGTCATGAAAGAGCCTGGCAATTCTTCCACCCCAAGGCCAGAACAGCAAACATCCTATTTGATGCACCTGAGAGGACATGGTAGAAAGGACCCTTCAGAAGGAAGGACACTGATACATCAGCAAATGGGAAAAAAAGGTCACCCTGTCCTCTCTGCAAGTACTCTCTTGAAAGTCCGTTGGAGCCCTTGCAATCCTCTCCACAATGTGATTGTATCTTGAGTAGCTGCATGGTGCACAGCACAGCAGATGATGTTTTGTAGGCATCACTGTTTCCCAGACATGTTGACAGATATTCATCCATGGATGTGGACTTCAGCACGTAAAGGCTTAAGCAGAAAAATCCTTAGGGATTTCATCATATAAAGTTTTCTCCTCCAAAGTTTTTATGTGCTGAAGTTTTATATCCTTAAAGATCTTACCCCATAAAAATCCGAGAGGATAATAAAACAAATAGCATCTATGTCCAGGGTCAGTAGCTTTGGGGAAAAAAAATGCTCTTGGGTAATAATAATACCTTCAGTAGCAGTATTGACCAGAAACTACAGATCTATTCTTTCCCCGTTCGCTGACATTTTATCGTTATTGCCCTCTGAGCTAGTCACTATTTGCACACTGTGCAGAGTAGCCATGGGTCCACGGCAATGCAGAGACGTTACAGGTGTGACTTTGAACTGTTCTTGAGGATGATAAAGCCAAAAGTGAACTTTGCAGGCAGAATACAGAGCTCGTCTGGTCCAGCTACTCACGTTTTCGTCTCGCTGCCTCACTCCGTGTATTTTAAATCTGAAGTGGATGGATAGACCCCAAACCCCATTCACATCCTCACATTAATGCAGATTAGGAAATGTCTGCCAAGCTATAGAAAATAAGCAGAGTACCCAACATCTCCCACAATATAAGGCTGACCTAATTCTGTGCCTATATTTACACATGAAATGCAGTAAAACTTGAACAAATAGGCCTCTGCTTTTTTAAAAATGTACCTTGGAAAGCTAGATCGGTACCATTGTCTTCCTACTGGTCCTCTAAGGACCCTGAATGACAAGATAATTAATGTCCATAGAAATATGAAATCCTAAAATCACTTTCCTGTAAATCAGTGCAGACTGATAAATATTCCCACATGGAGGAACAGGGCACAGATCAATTCGTGGGCCCCTGAGCTCTTGCCAGGAGGAGACACTTGCTGTTTTCTGGTCTGATACCTCCAGATCTGTGGCATTAGCCATGGCTAACACATCTGTGCCTGTGGAAGGCTGGAACTCTTCCTCACCAAGGAGAGGGGATGTTATTACCACCCCGGGTGGTCATGATGCTGTTACACACATATGAAGCTTGTTAAATACTGCCCACTCCAGCCTGCTTCCGTTAATGCAGGATAATGGGTTGACTAAATACAATAATCTAAAATATAAACAAATCCCCTGCCATACCCTCGAGCTCCAGGCAGAGTGTGCAGTGTAAGAGCACTCAGGGTGCACCTATGGCAGCCTATCCCAATATCTGCTCAAAACAACTGTAGCATTTCTACAACATTTCTGCACACTCTGTACCGATAAACAGGATGGAAACAAACTAGCTTAAGACCATACCAGAGGACCTGTTGCCTAAAACCGCTAAAGAGAAGGATATAGATGCTTAACTAATTGGCACTCTCAGCCTTCTATCCTGGGTTGGTGGGAGCAGTCATCAACTAAACAAATGACTCACAGAGGCACACTGTGTCTTGGATAGTTTTACATCGGTGGAGGATAAACTGGAGAACAAAAGTGAGGACTTGTCAATAAAAGACCAAGATAGTCCCATAATGCTGCCTTCTGTGAATCACTTCAGTGTATAAGGTGATCTGGGTGACTCACACACCCTGAAAAATATAAATATATATTTTCCTCTCAAGCTTTTCTGACCACATCTACTAACTTTTTGTTAGTATTGTCACTATCATACATTAATGAAGCCTTACAGTTTTCCCAGTTTCCAGAAAGGACTGCCCACATTGAGATGACAAAACCTTTGTTAGCAACAGATGCAGCCAAAGCAGCACTGAACGTGATCTTAGCCAAAGCCCAAGCCAGGAGGAACTGCTGCCCAACCTGCCTTGCAGCGATCCATCAGAGCACCGAGCGAGGCTGTTTCCAGGCTGGTAGCTCCTCCTGGCGGTTCCAGCACCAGTTCACTGGGGTCCCACCAAGTGTGAAATCCACCTCTCTGCATAAGACCAGCACAGTGCATCATTTGAGTCATTTTTAAGGGATGACAAGGTTCATAAGCTTCATGTTGCCCTCTCCACAGGAGTGAATTTTACCCTTAATGCAAATGGGGTTTAAATGCAATATTTTAAGACTAATATTCCGTATAGGCACAGTGTCTGATTCATGACAACCCGAGAGGTAATATGAATGCTTACTATTTTTTAACCAGCTCCCAAGAACTGAATAAAACCCTCAGATGAAAGATATGACCTTCAGAGACCATGGAATCACTTTTTCTTTTCATCTAAAAAATAATTTATCTAATACTTTTCATTGAAGACATAGGCTCACTGCACTGAAAACTGTTTACAAATGTTCTTTCTCCATTAAATTGATTTTCTGAGTATAGATAGGCAGTGTTTTCTGGAACTAATTTAAATTCCCCTCTAATTAATATTCAAGAGCGAAATATGCTATCTCTGCATGACTGTGCGATTCTTAAAGGGAAAATATAATCTGTGAAAGTATTTATTTTTCTTTTTTTTTTAAATAGCTGTAAACCGACATGAAATGTATCATTTCTTTTCCTTTTTTAGGCTATGATTGAAGAAGCCATCACTAGAGAAGAATCTTTTTCAGTTATGTACACACCACTTGTGACAGAAGACAAGGCTGGCAAAATAGAAAAAATAAAGAATGCGTTTGCTAAAATGTTCCCTGATTACGTGGAGCACATATATACAGGTAGCGGCAGATTTCACTTGCTTTTAAGCACTGTGTACCGTTTGTGTTTGTGGCTCACAAAAAGAGTTTGGAAGAGTCTGGAGCATGAGCCTTTACATTTCTACATATCTGGTGGGAAATTAACTCCTGAGATTTGCTCTGACTCTACGTGATTTAGGTAATCAAATCAGTACTTGGGCGAATCACAGACTTTATGTTGCAAATCCCCATAAAGGTGATTTTCATCCTTGAAGCCTCATGTTTCAGTTGTTGAATTTCATTATTGCAACTCATCTTTTGTTCAAAGGTAGATTTGCAGTATGTTGTGGTGACAGCGAGACCCAGGTTCATTCCCACCTCTGTGGATTTCCATCAGTCACCAACGGTCATCCCTGCAGTAGGGCCTTCGCTTTCCAAAAATATCCTCCTTTCTACAAGCACTAATGGGCTGACTGTCACCTCTGAGAGCATCTCAGCTGTGGGGGGGAATAGATAGCCAGGTTTCCTTCAGTCTGTTGAAGACCAGTAGGATCCAGAGTGGACTAGGGCTTTGCAGAGCTTGTTGTCAACTCCCAGTAGAATGACCTCAAGTAGCATCTCCTGGAGTAGGCAGACACTTAAATTCTAGTGACCACAGCCTTATCTCAAGAGGAATGGGCATGACATTTTGGCAAAAGAGAGGCAGGGGGATAAAAGGCATTTCTTACTATCATTAACCTGGTGACTTGGAACAGAAGTAACCCTGATAACACTTGGCTTTGAGTTGGCGATTGAGAAACCTAAAGGGAAAAGTACATTTCCCAGGTCAAATTCTGGAAAGCCTCTATCTTTGTCACGCAGACTAAATGTGTAGCTCACCTTTCACTGCTGGTGGTCCAAAGGGCAGAGGCGAGAGTTACGCCCAGGTCAGAGATGATGGCTTAGTCCTTGCACTACTGCAAGCTCCAGCACTCTGCAAATTAGTGAGGCTTCCAAAGGGATACACATTGCATCTTTGGGGAGGAAAAGAAAATATAATTGAAAAACACAAATAGGAGTTAGGAAACCAAGTTTTTACCACAAAACTGTGCAAATATTTAACACAAGTGATTTTTTGTTTGTTTGTTTTGCTTTAGGAAACCAGTATAAAACTAGATCATGTTTAGCAAGACACAGCTCATCCGTGTACTGGGTTTCTGTCAGTAGCTTTGGGGTTGTTCAAAGAGGGAAAACAAGCATTTATTTATCACGGAGGTTGTAAAATCCCTGTCTACCATCTACTTTCTGATGTGACTTTGTGGAGAATTTCCTGGGAAAAAGTATTGGTATTAAAAGGAGCATAAAGTAAAACTCCCTGAATCTGATTTTTTAAAAGATAGATTCATATTTCACATAACCCCCTCAATTTACAGCAAGGGTGAGAGTTTCAGAAGCACATAAGCAGCAAAAGTGTACAAGTGTTGCACTGAGAGTTTGTGTTCATAAATCACTGAATGACGCTAAAAGTGCCACCAGTCATTTTTGTAGTCCTCCTAATCAGGAAGGGGAAGAAAGAAAAAAATAATGGGGGTAAAAGATCGCAGTCTTATAGTACTTTAGTCAATTATAAAACAGATTGAATAGAGCCCGTTCTGCCATCACGTATGTTTGTTTTCAAAAATCTATCAGTTAAAAGAATCACTTCAATTTTATACAAGTTTCTCTGAGTGCAGGTTCTGGGATCACTGAAATTTCTAGGAATTAAATGGGGTAGATAGGCAAGAAAAAAACAAAATATATATCAGATTTTGAGAGTGCAGTGATGTGAGTGGTCTCACGAAGGTGGAACCTCTCCCAGCCTCCCTCCTTTCTGTCCCGGAAACCCTTGCAGACAGAGCAGATGCAGCTCCTTTTCCTAGAATTGATGTTGAGATAACTCACAACAGTGTCAGGTGAAGTGAGCCATACTAGTAGGGGTTAATCAACTTATCTATTCAGATCTGACCTAAAATCACACTGCTCACCAAAAAAACCCATCACAAGCAAAAAGTTTAGCTCATTGTCGGTGTGGTACCACTGAGCATTCAACCTGCGGGTCTGCAACTCATAGGTGAAATAAAAAAGATGAGCTAAGTCCCATTTTAACAGTGGGTGTGAAATACCAGACATCTCATGAACATGTTATTTTAAATAACCTTCCTATTCTGTAACAATCATCCGTCCAATTTTAGTCCAAGTTCTGCTAGAGTGTAAGAACTTAAAGTTTTCCTAATTACCAAGGAAAATGAGCAGATACGCATTTAAATCCAAGTGTACAATGCAGTTTGTTGCAAAATTGAGAATCCATCAGAAGCAGAATATGCTGCAAGGGAAATATCAGGTCCACTCACTTTGATTTATATAGGGGGAAGTCCAGAGTAGGGTTCTCCATTTGTCACTGTGACCACAGAGCCTGGCATCTTAAAAGCAGAGCTCACTGAAAACAGAGCACTCCTTTGTGAAAAGTGACACTGACATTCAATCTAAGTTTATTTTTTTGGATGGGAAAGGGAGAGAGGAAAGGACTGGTCTGGCTCCCCAAGCAAAGGTGGTTTATGCAATTGTTCTGAGCATCAGTCCTGGCTGAGGTCAGGGCACACTGACTCAGCTCATGCACAGGGGTTTTGGCAGCGGCAGTCACAAACTCCAGACAAGCCACAGCACAGGCTGTCATGTGCCAGCTGAGTGGATCAGAAAGGACATGCAGGAAGCCTGGGATTATGGTGGTGGTGAGGCTAAAAGCACAAATCCGTAGGAAATCAAGTCTCATAAATTCAGGGAACAACAAAACAGCTTCTTTTGCAGTTAAAAAGTCAGGATGTTATTTTGTGTTACTGAAGTGCTGAGTTATTAATGCCTTAGATGATCAGCACTGAAAAGTGCATAAATGGAAAGAACACGTTTTATCTTATGCATCAGCAAAATTTAAGCTGTTCATGCAAAAGGTTGCAAAGTCTGGAATTTCAAAATCCAGTTAGAGCCACATGCATTGGTTTGGTCACCTATGTCTTGGCAAGGTTTCTGGTTTACCTTTCACTCCTTCTTAGATTTGCCATTTTTTCCTTAAAGGAAGTAACTTCTTTTGTAACTGAAAAAGAGATGATAGAGGAAATTATTTTCATTTCCACATTGCAGATCCCCATGGATATCACATCTTGCCCCAGGGGGTGGATTGGCCATCCCTGCCTCCCCAGCAGTACACACTGACTCTGGGCTTCAGAAACAAACATATTGGAAAAACCTTGGAAAGGTGGTCAAGGAGAAAACTACCAATCTTTTCAGGTATGCCAATTTGCTTAATAGCTGCGATAGCTCAGGGGTGAGCTCCGTGATCCTTGCTAAATGAGTGGGGTTGGGGTATTTCTTGGGACCAATTCCTCTGTGCCAGCTGCCCTGGTTGCCCAGACAGCTCTCGCCATCCTCTGTCCTCCAGTTCACCTGTCCTCTTGCTACATCCTCTATGGAAAATGTACATGAATAAACACAGCATATGGTCTTGTGATTTCATTTCCTAGATCGGAAAGCACCTTTCAGCCCTATCACAGATGAAGAAACAACAAGATACTGGAATATCACTGGGAAAAGGATTGTGCCAGTAATGGATTTTATAAGAAGCACCAAACTAACTGTGAGTAAAAAATTCACTTTGGCATGTGCAGCAGCAGCAGAAGCTTGCATGTGCATGAATGACATGTGCTTTTTTTGGTGGGTAACTCATTCAGCACATGCTCCTCCTGTGTCCAGAAACGCTCAGTGAATTTCATTAAGAACAGAGTTCAACTGGGGTTTAGATACTGCTAAAAAGTAGCCCCAACGATTTAATGGTGCACCCAGTTTATTTAAAATAACTTTGCATGCAATTTTCTCAAAACTCTTATGGACAATTATATTATATCCTTACTTCACATAACTGCCAAAAGTCCTTACTATATTTAATACCCATAGTACACTGCACATATCACCAGGATCTCCATCAAGAGTTAATAATTGCTACTTGAAGCTTTCCTAGTGATTTAGATCCTGATCGCTGTGTAGTGAAGTATATGAAATAACCTTCAAATCCGTTACAACCATATTGAGTGTATATTAGTTAATTCTACCCCATACTTTCTGCAATAATGTACACAGCTTTTTAGCACCATGGCTTTTGATTAGCACAAAAGGTCAAAAATCAAATTTGCATGTAGACTAGACTGTTTTAATGCAATTCTTAAATTATTCTCCTGAAAAATAAGTGGAAGAAGCCTCTCCTCCCCAGACTGTAAATGCTAATGTTAATGCTTTTTCCCTAGCTATAACGGTTTCTTAGTTTTCTGTACATTGAAAGAATCAGAGCCATTTCCTCATCAGGGGTGTCGTAGCAAATCACAGGATTTATATTCTTAGGTTTTGATACCAGATAGGAGGTTGACAAAAACTGCTACTTAGCAACCTCTAGCAAGTAAGAAACATTAGCTAGATGTGTGGGGAAGCTATATCTCCTTTAGTCTCAGAGAGCAGCTGCTGAAACAACAGTGAGCATTTAAACTCACATGCTTAGCGGGAGGTAAAGGTGCTCAGCACTTCCCCAAAATGGGCGCTCATAAAGCATCTGGCATCTGTGTGAGGCAGGTGGAGCAGGCTGAGGGCAGACAACCCCAAGGAAACACACAGCTGCTTCTTTCCTGAAGCCATGTGCTGTTGACTTCACATGACCAAAAGCCCAAAATATTGATGTGCAGGATAACAGAAGCGGCATCTTTGGGAAAGTGAAATATCTGGTTTTGCTGTCTGTGTTGCACTTCAAACATTTAAGAAGCTGAAAGTGTAAACAGACCATGGGTTGGGTACTGGATACAGAATAAAACCCTGCTCTTTCTGAAAGACCCAGTAAAACTCCAATTTTTTTTTTTAAAATGGACCCACAATACTCTCTTTGGGGATAACAGAGTTTTAGAGGCGAGATACCTCTATTGCAGTTATTCAGTCTTAAACAAGTATCGGAAAAAAGAAAATGCTTTAAAGTCAGGTATCTTTTGGATTCCCCATAACTACCCTATTCTGTAAATGAATTTGGAGGAACAGGACCACACGGTTCAAGCAGAGATAAGTGGTATCTGGTATCCAGGGTGTAGGGAAAAGAAAACAAACCCATCACATATAGCACGTTAGGATTGCTCAGGCCGGTCCCCGCTGGCTGTGTGAATTTACACTGCTCCTGCACAGCAATGTTTTCTACCAGCTCTACACCTCACCTCATACATTTAAATACTCGTGCTGAAACAGAAGAGGACTCCCAGAAATACAGGGTGAAATCTCAGCACCACTGAAGGCAGCAGCAAACTTGCCTTTTTTTAAGGCAGTCAGCATAACAGCCCATGGTTCGGGCAAGGTCTGCTCCAGTGCCCCCTCCAGCAGCAGCGAGAGTGGGATAATGGCCCTGAACCCTGGTCCTTAGATTTGTAACCAGCCACCAGAGGGTCAGTAGCTTTAATGGAGAGGAGGAAAGCCTCAAGAGAGAAGAAATCATCACTGAGTTAGAACAAACAGCTGCCAATTCCACAACCATTATTGGTGGAAACATATTCACTTTGCCTTCAGTTTTCATAGCACTGAATGATCCAGACAAGACAGAACCTCTGACCCAAAGAGCAAATGACGAAGGCAATTATACCTGATAATACCGATAGGCACAGAGCCAGAACTGATCTGCTACTGGTGATTAAAACCTCTTTATGGCTCTGGCAGAGATTTGGCCACTTTTGCTTCTTGAAAGTATTCCAAATTTTTCTTCACACTAGAAATACAATTCCATCATATTTCCATCACACGCAAACTAAATTAAAAACCTCTGCAAGACAAACTTGAGATACAGAGTTTCTCTTTACACTTTACTTTAACAAGATAAAAGAGTATATTTGGTTTTTAATAGAACAAACTTTCCTTTCTGCCTGATTCTTCAGTTGCAAATGTAAACAACCAAATGCCTGTCCTAGGCAGATTTTTTTTTGACAAAAACATCTCAGTGTTAAAGCAGAGCTTATTAAGCCACAGCAACACTTAGGTCAATTCTGCCATGATATATACATGCACCACTCTTGGTAAGACATGAAGTTAAAGGTTAAAAAAGCAGAGCACTTTCTATTGGCCCCTGTTCTTCACAAAGAACAGCCAGTCCCATTAAAATCAAAGGGACATTTGTGTATTGCAAAGCAAGAAGTGTTAAAGAAAGAATGTCACAGTCTGGTCCCTGCACAGCATCATCTGCTGCTGGTGGGGAAATGCCATAAACCTCATCTGCCCAGAAATACACACCAGGACACAAAGTTTATTGCATGAGCCTTAAAAAATATATATCAGTCATACCTTCAGCTACGTGCATTCCAATCGAGATTACCAGCGCTGACAAGTGGCTACTCTATTGATTTCACTGGGGTAATTTCTGCCGCTTTGTACACACTGAGTTTGCCTTTCTCCCGCTGCAGTCCCATGTCGATGGCACATGATGCTACTTAACAGGAAAGCAGTGGCCAGAGGGGCTTATTAGTCTGCTCGCATTACAAAGGTGAACAAAACCTGCCATATGATTCACAGCATGATGCGAATGCTTACAGATCTCACTGTTTTGTTGTCTATTTTTTAAGCAGAGGGAAAGTGTTTACTATATAAGAGGTTTCAGCATGCACATTTTCTGGAGGACACCAAGGGCATTAAAGAAACATTATGATGGATTTTTTCCGCTTGTTATTGCAATACGCTACAGAGCTGCTTGCAAGGCATAACTTCATTCAGACTTTGAGCTGAAAAAATTGTGGTAAAGACTCCACAACAGAAAAGAAGAACTACTGGGGGGCATTCCAGCCTTTTGCAAAGTGGTGCTCTTAAAGCCGATGGTTAAACATGCACACGGATTGGATATGACAGATGCTGCTTTAAATCCAGGCTGACCAGTCACTTTGCTTTTCTTTTTCTTTAGTACTCCTAGCAATCAGCAATTAAACTTTATTTATAAACAGAAGTGGCATAAGGGATGTCTCCTTTCTTGGGTATAGCTAAAAGCAAAAAGTGGGGATATCCTCCCAAAAATCTCAATACGTGAAAGGGCACATGATTCACTCCTCTCACATGCTCTCAAGCTCCGTTTTGCAATGAAAGCCTGTTTTATCTTCGCTCCAGTTGTTACTGCTGGGTATTTAGCAATAGCAGATAAGCTCCATCCAGAACAGGCTGATCTGCTTTGTGTAGGTGCTTTTCGTCCCAAGGTCAGAGGAATGAAGAAGTCCCAAGGCTGATCCTCAGGCATCAGGACCTTATTGCTCTCCTAGAAGGAAGGTCTTCAAAGATGCCTCTGGGGATAAACACCCTTTTTGGTGTTTAAAGGGAATTCCTGCAGCAAAAAGTTTCCTGGGGAAAGGTCTGTTAGAAAGACCCCTGCCTGAGGCATGCCCATTAAGAATGAAATCTTCAAGAGAAAGTCCGTTAATTGCTCATTTTTACTTTTTTATTTATATTCTCTTTGGAATACCAGACAATAGGGGTGAGGCCCATCTAGAAAGTAAGAGCATAATAATTTTGTCATTTATTGTCTCAATACATTACAGCATTTCTAACCAGGATGCAACTGTGACTCCAAATGCTGCATTTATTTGTGTCTTTGCTACCTGATTTCTCAAATGTGCATCTCTTCTCTTTGTTGAAGCAGCCAGGTCTTTTCCCCTGAAGTCTCCATGTAAGTTTGCTCCTTACTTAACCTTCACTGTGCCTACCTGAGCTGGTTTCATCTTCATCTGATTGCTTGGCCACTTTATTATGTTTTTTACTGCAGCTTAGTAGCCCCTTGGATTCTGCTCTAGTTCATGTAATTCTCATCATGTGGTTCAGCTCCCCATGGAATTTTTTTCTCCTGCCAGCAGCAGTCATTTACTTTCTGCATTTTTCGTTGTCACTGAAACGCCACCTCTGACAATGTTCAGCCTCCTTTAATCCCTTCAAAAAAAACCCCTGCTGTCAGTTATTTATTTATTTACTTCCAACCTACTATAAACTTAAATAGCATTGCTGTGTCCACAGAGTGCATGTTGGCACATATAGCCCATTTGTTTCCCATAGCTACGTGGCAGGCTCTCATATTTTTCTGGAGAGCAAAGCAGAGAAGAAACTGTATTCTTTTCACCTTTACTTTCTTAATCATCAGAGAAGGCCCTAACAGACACAGCATGATGAGAGAGGACTTTTTTTACCTGCTTTCTTAGCTGATGACTCAATACACTCCGTGCTTACACAAAAAGGTTTTGGGTGGATTTCAACAACAGCAACTTTTGCTGCATCTAAAATGTCATGAGACTATTTCATGTTGATAAGAACTCTTCCTCGTTAACTGATTGCTTCTCCTTATTTTAATGCACACAGCTCTACCTGGGGACACAGCTATCTGGTTTTCAAACACCGATGAGCCGGTGGAGGTGGGGCTCCATTTTGTTCCTTGCTTTAATACCATGCTAACTAGGCTGTGTCAGACTTACAATTTCACACGTCAGAGATCAGAGAAATCTTTTTTTCTTGCTGATAAAAGCTACTAATGTCAGGTCAGGTCCTGAGAAAAGGGCTGTTCAAGTGATACAAAGGCAAGAAGGTTGTCCTGGTCTCCCTCCTTAGAGGTGGGCCAACACAAGTTCATAAGAAGTTAGGCCTGGAAGGGATCTCCTGACTCCTCAAGTCAAGACACCTGTTATCATGCACTTTTGTGTCACAGAATATCCTATTCATATAAATTGAGTAAAATCCATCTTGGAACTAGTTAGGCTTTCTACCTTTTCTGCTCTTGCTGAAACACATTGCAGACCTTCAACCTGAATTATAAGAAGGTTAATTGCCACCCCAGTCTTATTTGAACCTAGTTATACACAATGGTCCTTCTGTTATCATTGTCTTTTATCTCTCCTTCCCTTTTCAGTTGTTTGTTCTCTTTGGAATTTAGCCCTGCATTATATTTATTGAGAAGAATAATAAGCTCTTGGCATTTTCATTAATAGACTAATCAAACCATGCTCCTCTCAAAAGAGGTATCTCCTACAGTGCTGGCTTCTCTGCTCCATGATGCTTGGGTTTAAATTAACCTCTCCAAACACAGCTGACTGGAGCTATCATCTGCAATACTCCAGAGAACTGCTGACCAGAGCTCCTCTTCCCTGTGCAGTGCCCGATTCTCTCCTTCAGCTAATGGAAATACCAGTTCATTGGCTCAGCTCTTTCTTTTTCAGTTGCTTTCATATCTGGAGCTCCCAGATTGCAGCTGCATTCCTGACATTGGTCCCCAATTCATTGTCTTTTATTTTTACTATTTTACAATTATATTAGGTGTTATATTAAAAAGAATAAAATTAACTCTAGGAAGATTGTTTGTATTTTTCTAGGGTTAAAAGAAAACTAAGCTTTCTTCCATTATTATTCATGTAAGATGTACAGAAAGCAAGAAAAGCATTGTTATTAAATTCTTAGACTGGATACAAGAACTATGTTGCTAGCCATTTTGATAACACTTGACGCTTGCCTGGTGCAAGTTGCTGCAAAACCAAGATCAACATCAAACCAAATGATCAAGAATCTTTGCCAGTTCATTTTAAAAACAGGACATCATTTGTTGTAAAATAAATGTAATTCAAAACTTTCCTTTCACCCTGTTCGATACACGATGGGACCTAGAATCCCCTACCTGGAAGTGTCTGCAAATGGCAGCATCAGCGTGCCACCATATGCAACTGCCAGAACAAAGGTCTGCTAAAAATACTGGAAGTGGTTTTGAAAATCAATGCCAATTCTTGGAATTTCAGGCACTTAAATACATTCAGAACCCTGATTAGATGAATGGGAAAGGAAAGGCTGAGCATTCACATATACAATGGCTACATCTCATCAGGAATCTAGGCCAAATTGCTTTTGAAAATCTCAGTAGGGTGCTTATTTGCATTTTTGGCATCAGAATACTTTTGAAAATATGGTGGTAAGACTGCCATCCGTCAAACACTTCAGCAGGTGCTGAGATTTTGTGCAGGCACCTGGCTGAGTTTCTGTATTCACACACATAAAATTTCCCATGTGCCTATCTGCCTGGAGGATCAAAGACCACCTCCGCAGGTTTTAGCCCCTCGAAGCTATATATTTGAAAACTACGGACTTGCCTAGTCTGCAAACAAACCACAAGCTGACACACCGCGTGGTTTCCTCAACCTCTTCACTGAAATTTAAAAGCAATCCATAAAAGTCAGATAATATTTAACAGAGGGGATTATGGAAAAGCCATTTCCAAACAAGAAAATTGCATTCATGTTTGTTATCTGCTGTCTCCCCTTCACATATATTATGACTCCATATTTATGTTTCTAGTACTACTAGAGAGATTGTGGGAAGAAAGTGTTTTTCTTTTTTTTTTTTTACCCTCTATAAAGATTGTCAGCAGCATTATCTTAGAGGTGCTGGATGCCATATTGCTTATAGTATTACCAACACAAATATATATGATGATAAGCCTCAAGGCACAGGACTCAAAGGATAAGTGTATTTTCTGTGACTCTGCTCTAACCTACATGCATTCTCTGAAAAAAACAGGACGATCGCTGTGCGTGCTCACGTGGGATAGAGAAGCTGCACTACGCCAGCTTCCTCGGCCGTCTGCAGAGAGTCGAGGAACAGTCCCAAGTGATTAATCAAGCGATGGCTGAGCTAGCAACTGTTCCCTACCTGCAGGACATCAGTAAGAAGGATGCCAAACTGGTCAGTATTTATTTCTGATACTCGTCTTGGCCTTTAGAGGCAGGAAGCCAAGGATGGAAGGCTTGGGGCAGAGCACTGCGCTGCAATTTGCTCTGGAAGTAATTTTTTGAATGCATGGACCTGAAGTAGTTTTAAAATCCAACTGCGGTGCCTTGTCAGAGGAGGTGCTAATCACCTGCGAGGATGACTTTTATAGAATCAGCATGACTCATCCGTAGGCATATTTTTAAAACCTCTTCTTTTCCCCCAAAAGTCCCCAAATCAGTCTGTGAAAATGATTGCAATTATTCAGATTGTGCTACTTTAAGTTATTTAACATCAGAAACCACCTGCAGCAAAACAGGCCGAATCTAGTCAAAGCTGAGGAGAAAGGGGAAAAAAGAGAAGAAGGTTTCTTTCCTGGCTCCCTGTCTCTGAATTAACCCATCTACCTGCAATGCTTTTGTTTTCCCTGCGTAGGGTGAGGGCAGTGGTGCCAGCAGGGCTGTTGCAAGACTAAAGTCATTAATAGCTTGATAGCGTATCAGTAACCTGCAATCAGAAAGTATCATCTGGTTATTCTTCCATGAGGCTGTCGGGTTTTTGATGGGGGAGGGATCAAGGTTGCATACATGCAAATTTTTAAGTGTTTCCTTCTAGGAAAAAGAAAAAAAAAAAGTCCCTCCCCAGTCCCTGCATTTAAACACTGGCCAATTTTGATGATCCAACTTCTATTCACTGAAAACTCTTAATTTTCCCAAAGCCAGTCCCTTGACATTTGTTTGCAGCCCTGCAGAGCTCCTAAGCTCTGTAGAATTAAAGCTTCACAGCAGCTTGCTTTAGGGAAGATGAGCAGCGGCCTGCAACTGCAGGAGGTGGCTGCCAGGCTTTGAAGTCTGGGCTCGAGATAAGGGGAAACGACATTGCAAAGAAATTGTGTTATTAAGAGACATTCTCCTTTTGATGCAAGTTTTCTAGTGTTAAACTTCAGCGGGCCCACATTTCAAGGCTGACTAAAGGGTCTTGAGTTGTTGGGATATATTTCAATGATAGTTTTTTCTCCAGGGTACAATATTTTCAGGACACCACACGTCAGGCACAGGCTATTACACTGTTGCTTGTATCTTCTCGTGTAGTAATCACAAGCCTGACCTCCCTGGAAAGCTTTTTGGAGAGGCTCTAGGCCAAACAAGACAAAGATCTTCAGTCTCTTAGGGGAAGGACTGGGCAGGACAAGGATCCATGCTGGGAAATCTAACTGACAGATTGTAAATCTTTCACCAAAACACATATGCTGTGTTTACCGAGCCCAAGGTAAAAATATTTTTGAAAGAATAGAGGCAGAAAATCTCTACCAGCTATCCTGTCCAGAGCATTAAAATGTATTCATTCAGCATTCATTTATTTGTCTTTGTCCTGCCACCCTCCTGTGAAATGTATCTTCAGTCTGTGCAGGAAAATGGAAGCTCAGATGTTTTGTAGCTAGAATATTTTAGTTAACTTCAGGCATCACAGTGTTAAGGCACAAGACTGCAAGCAGGAACTTGCGAGTGGCTTAATCAGGGAGTGATTAATGGGCTTTACGCAGAAAGGTGGCACCAACCCACACGGCACAAGCTCCTCTTACGCCAGGAGGGACCATTTCCCTGCCATGTCACAACTGCATCAAGCACAGAATGTCGTTGTCCATCATTGGGTCTGCCCACCCAAACCATCCAGGCAGCAAGTGAACAATCCTCATTTGCTCAGCCTGCTTGTTATCCTCCTTATTCCACCAGGGTCCAGGCAGGATGAAACATTTGCAGTACTGGGCTGTACTGGTGTGATTCCACAGCCCTCAGTGGATGCTACAGAGGCAGCCCTGCCATATCCAAGGGGTCAGGATTGCAGCACCCGTGCTGACTCCACATGCTTCTCACTCTTCAGCAACATTTCTAAGAGCTATCTAAATTTTTCCATGAAGAAAAAGTGAGATGGCCAAATTCTAATCTCACTCATACTAATAAAAATTTAAAGTAATTCCTCTAAGGTCATTCTGACTTTACGTTGGTAAAACTGAGATAAGACTTTATTACCAAGCAAGGCAGTTAAATTGTGAGAGTTAGCAAATGCTAAAGATGCCAAATGTTTATTATCACATACAGTATAAGTTGTATAAAGTTTAAAACACATTGAATTTATAATAGTGCAATTTGCACTGATACAGCAAGAATCCCAAAGGCATTTCAGCTATAAACTCTTCTGGGTAAATGTCTCCCTGTAACTAAATAAATAGAGTCCTAATCTATGGCACAGAGAACCTCAACTGAGGCCATTTTAGATCAGTTTTTATTCATAGACCCTGGGAAAAATAAAGATTTCGGTTAGCTTGAATAGTTGAATTTAAGTGGGGAAAATCCCTGAAGACAATCTTTTCAAGGTTAACGATTTCAATGTCACCATATTTGTACGTCATAAACCAAGACAAAAGCTTGTTAAAAAAAGCAGAAATCTATTTCAATTTAAAATCAAATGAGGACAAGATGTTTTTTAAAAATGCACCATTTTTCATTGGAGGGGATTTTCCAAAAAAAAAAAAGATCAGCTTTGGGAGAATTACTGAGGTTTGCCAACTGCCCATTCTTGTAGCATGCATTTTTTTTGTCTGCCATAGAGCTGGTGAGAATCTTTGGGTGGTAAAAATTAAAAGCCAAGATCATACTAGGCACTTTTCACTGAACTATGTCAATATGAAACTTTAATTTGAAAGTATTTTTGGTTTAACTTCTTGCCCAAAGCAATGAGGTCCCAGCTTGGCCGGGTTGTTGGAGCAGTCCCGTGGGTGTGGCAGACCGATGTCCTGGTCCCTGCCCTGGTGGCTGCTCTTTGACCAGTTTTTCAGAGAGAATAACACCAAGAAAAGCGATGGAAGAATCTGCCCCTTCCCCTGACCGGTTCTTCCTCTGCCTGGTTTGACACAGAATCTGTTCTTTGCCCATTCTGCCCTTAATACCCTTAATCTCTGGGCTGTGTCTATTCCGGATTCATAGAAGGAGATTATCTGTCATAAAAGTATTGTGATGAAAATTGCTGGCAGGTTCTTGTCTCTGTCCACATTAAAATCAGAGGCAGAAATTTGCAGGTTTGTTTTCAGGAATACTGATGCATGACTTAAAAAAAAAAAAGTTTTCCTCAAATATTTGGACCAATAAGATTCAACTTAATGGCTGCACAAGCACAGGGAAAGCAGGCTGGAACCGACCATAGCAAATTTATTTAGAGATTCAAAAGAAGAATCCTGCATCCTTTATCCAGTGTTGGGACACAGACAATTTTAACTTCAAAAACCTGAATGTGAAGGTAACTTCAGGAAATAGAGATCTGCTCCTTGAATCTCAAGGCAGCATTGTTATATCTCGTTCCATCCCCTTATGTATCTCATATGAGACTGCTGCCTGCGCAGAAAGAAGAGACAATTTCTCTGTGAACGTTTACCCTTATACAGTCCAATTACTTCTAATGAGTAACAAATTTGGGAAGAGACACTGAAAAATATTGTTCACTTTAACCAGATAAACATTTTGGAATAGACTTTATAGAGCCCAGTAGTATCACAGATCTTGAATACAAGTTTGTTCCCAAACACTGATGCTAATGGCTGCTCACAGGAGGACACCCCGGATCTGACCCCTGTGTCTCTGTTACTGAATCAAGAGCGACTGAAACATTTTCAAGTGCATGGGAAGGGTGCAGGATGAGGCAACACTACAACAAACCTGAATTTTGGCTTTCCCCCTAACACTAAAGACTGATTAGCAAATATTTTCCTACAGCTTCTTTTTATAGTTTACACTACAAATTGTCAGCCTTGTTTTTATGCTCTGTTACGCTGAATGATGGGGAGCAGGGAGAGCTTGCCAAAGAAAAAGGGTAGTAAAAGCAGGGAAAATGAGCTAGATACTTCCAGCTACAGTAAAAGCATCTTGGCTTTAGTGTTGTCCTCTTGTGAGGTTTTACATGCTGCCTTAAATTATGATACATTAGCCTTGGGAGAAAATACTAAAAAGCATTCATGTACGACACAATATTCCAGACAGCTAAAGAATGAAATATGGAGCCTTTATTCTTTACAGCCCAGGTCTTCCTTTACTAAGTATAAACATTTACTGCATTAAAACGTAACAGCTTAAATACAAAATTTCCAAAGGATTTTTTTCCCATTGTTAAGTATTTTATATGCACAAAAATATGGTGTAATGGCTGAAGCAAAGATGAGGTGGCAGTGCTCATTGTGTGAAAGATGAGTAATAAAATCATCAGTGTACAAATGATTTTTTAATTAGGTTTTAATCTGTGTATTTAGAGGAGTTATTTCTGTGTGAATTCCACACTGATAATTTTTATCTTGGTGCCACAGCTGCAGTCGCTAATGGCAGATGCCATGGACACCCTTGAAGGAAAACATAGTGGGAAAGGACGTGTGTGGAATGAAATTCAGCAGGTAAAAACCCGCAGCAAAGGGCAGGAGAGTATATTGTGCCTTGGGGAGTAAATGTCCACCTGAATCATATCTGTTCAAAAGGTAGAAAAGAAAGTAGGTGCCATTTGAAACCTGACTCTGTGCCTTGAACTCTGTTAGTGCTCAGGCACTAGCCCCAAATACATATTTATTATTTGCTTTAGCCCCTACGATTGATCTTTGTCCATGTTAACAGTCTCATATGGTTATCTAACAAAAAAAAAAAAAGAAAAAACCAACCAAACAAACAAAACCACAAACCTGAATAGCTTTTTTTTGGCTGATACTGATACTTCTTTTCCACCTTTGTCATATGGGGTACTGTGCTAATTGGGTGGTGGGGGGGAGTTGTTAAGGAATAAAATTCAGCCCAACAAATGAGGTCCCTTAGTGGAGCTCAGATGAGGCTTTGGTGATGTGAGAGGTAAAAGACATGTAAATGCCTTTCTGGAGTCTCTGCACAGCAACCAGTCAATTTAGTTCTTTAGAGGATTTGTGAAATGCGGGAGCCTTGTGTTGGTTCTCTGTACAGATGAATCTGACCCCACATAATGAATAACAGGTCAGGCTGGGATGTAATAGGACCATCTTGCGTTTTACAAAGCCTTTCAAACCACAGTGAATCACATCTCTGGGCATTCAACACCATTGACATTCAGCCACTTCTGAGGAAAAGGGTAACAGCGCATCACCAGGAAGGGAAAATGTTGCTGATGGTTCACAACATTGGTGTTACCCTATGTCACAGGGCTCCACAGATCCCAGACAGACACACGGTCCCTCTGGGTTGTGGCTGTGATGGAAAGCTGGAGAACAGAGGGTTTGAATTTCTGCACTGGTGGGACTTGAAATTGTCCCTCTGGGGGATTTAGGGTTTACAGACAGATTCAGGGAAGATACTGAAAAGCCAAACCCTGCCTACACTGAGTCACTCTAACCGGGACAAGCGACTAAGACAGAGATGTCTGAAACAAATGGCAGGGGTGGAGGGTCAAGGCACTTTCAGAGTCCAGATAACCAAGAGATTTGAATGAAAATTTCAGAAGGCACCTCATCTGAGAGAAAGTCTGTGTAGGTGTATCGCCTTGGTTAGCTGTCAGATCAGTGGCTCTTAATAAAGATTTCCAAGTACAGAGTGTTTTCAGAAAGTAACCAAAACCTAAATGCCCAGAGTTAGAGACAGATTTGGTTTCATCTCTTTCAAACATTCACGAGGCAAAACAAAGGATAAATATTCATACTGCTTTTACATTGCATCAGGATAGTCTCTGAATCTCTCACACATACCTACAGGTCACACAAGAATCTTCTGCTACACAAATGCTACATATGATATGCAGCTATATATATATTTATACAATTACATGCATATTTCCTGCTACATATGACAAACATTGATAAAAAGATGAATGCAGAGTCAATGATATGTGTACAAACAGCCTATTCCCTGTGCTTCTTTAGAACTTATCCTTCCCATTTTCAGACAGTAGACTTAAACATCAAAAATAGTTTTCCAAAGTTTTTCCAAATGTCAGGATTTTAAGCCCCAGTTAGGTGTTTGAATAACCAGCCTGATTTTCACAACTCTGAACGACCACAGTTCAGAGGTAGCTGAGAAAGGATCGCAGCTGAAAGTTAGACCAAGTGCACAGATATCTAAATATTTAGTAAAGGCTCAATAAAAGTTTGGTGGTGGTACCAAAAAAAAAAAAATCCCACATACTTCAACAAACACTGGCTAATATTTCATTGCAAATTCTGTAAAACAAAGTATTTTATTTTGGTATATTCATGCGTATGTATGTACACCCTTAATATTTCTCTGGGGACTTTTACGTTCAGTATAAACTTAATGAAAATCAAGCTAACATTTAAAAATGCCACATGAATCAGTGCATAATTCAATATTCAGGAATAAAAGTTACTGAATCCATGAAAATCTGCTCTCTGCCATTTTAAGATTTTGTGCTTCAAAATTTGTTTGCATTATGAACATAGTTTTGCATTTCATTTATGACAACTCAAATAACTACTTGATTTGACACATCTTGTTCCAAGCAGAACTCACTGTTTCATAATGCAAAAATATTTTTCTATATTATATCAGAACAAAGAAATTAAAAGCATCATCAAATACTTCTTTTCTGCTTTACTTTTTTCCAAAACTTAATTTCAGCATAGTCAGCACGTTCTTAAGAAAAAAATTTTTTTTAGAAGAGGAGACAGGAAAACATTCAGGGAGACTGTAGCTCGGGGGATTTTTGTTGGGTTTTTTGTTGATTTGTGTTCTTTTTTAATCAGCTCCAATCAAGAATGCTACACTAGGTTAAAGAATTCTGATGTATCACAAAGAAGGAGGATTAAACCTGATGTTTAAAAATGATGTGGTGTGGACTACAGTACGTCACTTGTGCTAGAACCACTTCAAAAAGTTCAGTATTTCTGTTTGCTCATTGCATGACGCTGATTGTAGAAACCTACAAAGAACCTTCACACAGATCTAGTTACAAGGTGGTTATTTGTATTGTTGCTATTGAATTAATTTACATATATTAGAAAGCAAAAAAGAACATAAAGGAGTTTATATAAACGCAAAAACTCCAGAAAGCTGACAGCTACACTACCACCAATGAAGTTTGACTTTTGCAATAGAAACAGCTGTTGCACCTAATGAAATCACTCAGAATTTTTCTCTAATGCAGCAGAATTATAGCAGTGCCTATTTTCCAAATGGTTAAAGGGTCTGTCAGAATTGCCACTATACAACCCACTGTTTTCAGGGTTTTATATTCTGGAGTCAGCCATAAAAAATTCATTCAGGCTAAAATCCAACAGAGAAGGGCACAAAATCTGACACCCAAAGACTTTTCCTTTTGTCATGGTGGAGGGTTTATCAAATTAGTTTGAAATAAATCTGGGCAATTTTGAATTTACAGGAGTGACAAAGCAGTAATATATGTGTAGCTTCAAGTGGTTTGGGTGCTGCCCTGCTCATCCAATTCACTGGCAAATTTATGTTTTTAAGCAAACTCATTTATCAAGTGGGCTAATTATTTTTGGAAGCTTTAAATGCAAAGAAATGAAAAATGACCTTGTAATTAGCTGGAGAAAAGAGAACAACACTCTACAGAAGATACCTTTCTCAGCATTACCAGGCTACAGACTCTCCAGCCACAAGGAGAGCTGACCCAGGAAAGCCTGGATTACCTTGGGAGATTAAGAATCATCCTCCTACAGAGGCTTTACCCACATACTAAATATCCCTGAAGAATGCCTCGGAGGCAGGAAAAATGGGCTGGGTCAATCTCCCAAAATCTCTATTCTCCAGGATTTTACCAACACTTTTCTTTGCAGTCCCCTGGACAAAATGCGAGCTTTCTATCAACAATTTGGGGCAACAGACACCTGGGTCCAAGAATTTTCAATCAATTTGCAGAGCTACTGAGTCCCAGTCTACCTCAGGAACATTTTCCTACAAAATTTTTTACTTCCTCCCTTCTTTTTATAGTTGTCAGAAATTCCCCAAGTGAACTTGTTGATGGCCAGAATGCTGGGCTTACAGAGGATTCAAGGCACTATATTCAGGTTTAGGATTTTTTTTTTTTAGTTACTGGCTCTGTCTAAATTGTGTTATAGGTTGAGTTGTGAAGGTACTTAAATATCACACCATCAGTGTTTTATGAGAATGGACTTCTCTGGAGCCACCTTTATGAATGGGAAGCCCTCCTAAAGAAGTCAGTAAGAAACGTTGTGGGAAAGAGCATCAAACCCCCTCCTTTAAAGAGGCTTAAGTCTTCCCCAGTGAACAGAAGCAGACACGTATTTTTGCTTACTGGATTTTGAAGTGTAAATTCTCCTCTTAATTCAGATTGCATTTGAATTTATTATTTTAAAGAGAGTGACTTAGCTTGGCCATTTGAGCAATGACCTCCAATCAGCAGCAATGAGCAGAAAACCTCCAAGAGAGATCGAGGGGAGCTAACCTGATCATTCAACTCAGTCCAGCCACTGGGTCTTAAGCAAGTTCAGGCACAACTATAATACCTAGGTGTGGCCATTACTGACTAGCTTCTTTCCTGAGAGATATATATGTGATGAAAGTGAAATCTGATGTGAACATGAATGCTGGGACTAGCAGTAAAGTTTGGCTCTGAGTAACTCAAAGTCTCTGCATGGCCACTGCAGGGCAACAGCTACAGACAGGCAGAGGGGTTTAGATGAAACAGCAGAAAGGCTCCCCCTTTCCTCTGTAGAGCCTTTGCTTCTCTGCAGCCTTGTAAGAAAAAAAAAAATTACTTTCCTATCTTATCAGAATAAAGTCATTAATAAAGCCTCACAATATTGTTACAGTGAAAGACATTTCATTAAATAAATAGATACTTTAGAGCCTATCAACCAGAAACTTTTGACATCCAAAGAGAGGAGGGCCAAATAAGTGCAAGTGCCAGTATGGCTCTGTTTCTCCTATGAAGATAATAATGTTGTTCTACTTCTCTCCTCCATTTAGCCCCTGGGCTTTCATAGCAGTTTCATAGATTCCTCTTAACATCATTTGAACAGCCAAAGGATAGACAGGAGTTGGCAAATAAACACTTTCCTACACTTCCACATGTGAGACACTTCATAAAACCTTCACATCTGAGTTTACCTCAAGGGCATCATGTACTTTGCAATTTAGATAAGTTATTATGCCCATAATTTGCTGAGCTCAGTGGAATGTCTGTTCCATAAATCTGAAAGCAGAGCAAACATGGATGAGTGAATAAAAGAACAGATGTAACTTACATAAGGATAAGTATGTAACAAAAGCTGCACTAATATATGTGAATATGAAATGAAGGAAAATTAGCCTAACACATTATATAATATTTTAGCCAGGCACACAGATTTTCAGCAGTTGACCTCTGCTTATTACACCTCTGCCTTCTGCAACAGCAGGGGAACACCATCTGATGAACTGTGCTCTTCCGCCAACATTATCTCTTAATTGAAAATCAAGCCATGGAAAAGGGCCATAGACTTGCCAGGCTTTCGGTCAGCCAGAAGAGCAAGGAGGGAGATTCATAGGATGTTGATGGAAAGTGGACGTGTTGTTGAATAGCATTGTGCTGGCTATTACAAAAGTTATTTGATGTATATGACTTTGTAACATCTTGTAAAGTCATCCGAGCCCAAGCCACAGAATCACAGAATGTTAGGGATTGGAAGGGACCTCGAAAGATCATCTAGTCCAATCCCACTGCCGGAGCAGGAACACCTAGATCAGATCGCACAGGAACGCATCCAGGCGGGCTTTGAATGTCTCCAGAGGAGACTCCACCACCTCTCTGGGCAGCCTGTTCCAGTGCTCTGTCACCCTCACTGTAAAGA
>VZTO01019058.1:0-39280 GCA_013400615.1 Syrrhaptes paradoxus
GACAAGCAGAAATGTTGCAGAAAAGTTTGTTATCTGATGCTGAGCCAGTCACTAAATGATCTTTAGTTATTGTATTCCTTGGGTAAGTACAGTTAGTCATTTAAAGGAATTTATTTAAAACTAAAAAAATAGGTAAAGGTAGGAGTTTAACAGGACAGATGTATGGTTACATGTTGTAAAATCAGGCATGAGGATACTTGGTCAACAACCTTACAATGCAGCTAATCATCATTGATAACTGAAATTTTTCTTAAGGAGCCAGTTTTCCGTATAGTAAATTAGACAAAAAGTCTAATTCTTAACAAACAAGCAAAGGAAGGACCCAAGCACTCTTTGGAAATGTAAACTGTGTACAAAAGTTGCAGGGGCTGGAACTGTTTAGTCTGGGAAAAAGGCCACTGAGCAGAAGAGGGACATGACAAGTCACACAGAAGAGGCTATGAGGGGAATAATGGTGGTTTGCTTTCCACATTGGCATCTGGAGGACAAGATGTAGCTGTCCTTATTTATAGCAAAAAAATATGGAAATTATATAGTAGAAAAAAGCACTAGAACCATCAGGCACTGAAATGAGATGGTGGGCGACTTGTGAACCTTGTAGACCTTGTAGGAGGTGACCAGTGCCGTTGGACAGGCATCTGTTGGGTGGATGTAAGTCCCTTCTGCACAGCAGGGAGATAAACTGGAAACCTAGCAGGGCTCCTCCAGGCTCTGTGCGTCTGTAATTTCTGCTTCTCAGGGAATTCAGTTGACACATCATAGTGTAACTCCTGTGCTTGAAAGCAATCTGACTTGCAGAGCGTTGAGCCATGTTCATTGCATCACCTGCATAAATGAATATTCTGTAACGAGAGGCTGCTGTGCAATTTCATTTGATTGCTGCCTTTTGCACTGGCTGTCTGTGCAACTGCAAGTTAACACCGTTTGGTGTTGAGCTGCCTCTCCTCCTTGCTCTGGTCCAATTTCCCTTGGCATTTGGATGCCTGGTTTCTCCCTAATTTACGTGAATGCATACTATTGCCTTGTTCTGTGAAATTTGCTACGGTACTCGTGTAGTTGTTCTTCACACAGAATATCCAGCCTGTTTCTTGACTGCTGACAGCGTCAAGGTCTAGAATAACATCGCTTCACATCTAAACCGTTCCTAAATTTGTGTTTTCTGGGAAGACAGTCTGTGCAGAGAATTCACCGAGGCTGCTGCTAATTTAGGAATGTTGCACTTCTTTTTTACAGTTAACGGAGAGAGAGGGTGACTCAAGAGTGTCACCTTAACTTTGAATATCGTTCCTTGAAAGAGTCTCTGCACTGTCTCAAGATTAATCTTCACAGACCATGTGTCATCCTTCTCTCTATGCTGAGCTGGTTCCTAAAAGCTGAAATCCCAGAAATAAGCCTGCCTGGTAATCCCTTACATGATTAAATCCTCCTTTTTCTGTCCACTTGTTTTCCCTAGCAGGACAGAAGTTGGGTTTATGTGTCATGCTCTCAGGAGCTGTTATTTTTAACCCTTTTGCATGTTTGTTTCGAGTGCTCGTCATGCTGGGTGATAGTATTTGCCACATACATAATGCCTTACGTTTCCTCAAGGCTGCATAAGTCATCTGTTGCCTTTTCTTTATAGATCATTAAAGTCCTATTGTGGGCTTGGAGGTCCTGAGATGCTGAGAGGTTTCTGGTTTGTACAGGTCCACAAATTCCCTGTCTGCTCTCCCTCTGTGCAATCTGCTAGATTAATTTGTGTCTCATATTTATAAGTATATATTTTATGGTTGTCATTGGTCTAATAGTTCTCAAGCCTCTTGAAGCATTGGAGCCTACAGCTTGTATTATTCTCAACCATCTCAGTATACTGTTCCCTGTGGTTCTTTCTAAAATTTAACTGGCTTACACCTCCAGAAACTCCAGATTTTAAAATACAGTCTCATGTAGGAATTTTAAAGCCCAGGTATGTGTACAGAGTGTTATGTACTAGCAGGATTTATTTCTTTGTGTTTGCTCTTGGGTGTGAATATTAAGAAAGGTAAATGAGTTACTGATGGCTTCGGCTTGGATCAGTCCCAGGGCAGGTTGCCTGGAATTTTCTTATAAAATACTGCATCCCATCTCATTGATCTATAACAACTCATTTTAATTTTTTGAGCTTTCTAGAGCAGAGGATAGAATCAAGAGATGTTAAAATAATTGAGGCAAGGAACAATGTTTGCTCAGACCTCTGGGTCTTTTGTCAGTGGTTGTCTGAACGAAGGTAAGAACTCTCCAAAAGTCAAAATAGCTTTTGAGATCCTTTTCTTCTAAAGTTGTCAAAGTTCACTGGCAAAACTTCCTTGCTCTCTTTCCCACTGCTCTAATTGCATTTCTCACTTCTATTTTGGCTGCTGTGTTTTTCCTCCCCCGTTCTTCATGCCTTTTCCAGCTTCAGTGCCCTACATTTTCCCAGTTCTGGTTCTTCAGAAGCTGGAAAGGGTCTCCTGAAATGTGCTGGTGTGTTTTTCTTTAAAAATTCACCTATACCACAGACTTTGCAAGTCCGATAATAATCAAAATCCCTCTTAGGAAAGGGAACAGGTACGATTAGGAAAAAAAAAAAAAGGAAAGAAAAAACTCCCTTAATCTTATCAACTCAGTTAGGGTTGGATCTTAACTAATGTTAAACATCTCTCACTGATGAAACAAGAATATTTTTTCATTTAAGTCAACATTTCTCTTTTGCTTGCACCCCAAAAATCCTTTTGTTCGCAAACTCTGATGCTAGTGGGAAGAAAGAAATACAGATATGATCCTGACCTTACCAACAGGCTGTTGTAGGCTTCTGAGCAAATTTGTTGTTCCCTGAGATGCAGTGGCTACCCGATACTACCTCGAGCTGGTGCAGGGCACCGTTAACCAGCTGACTGGGATTTCTTGTGTGTGCAAGGCAGAAGTTTCCAGCTCCTGATGAGTTTTTAACCTTATTTGCTTTTTTACTCTCCATCTTCTGAACTACCATGTTTTGTAGCAGGAGTAGGGTGGCAGGATCATACCTCCGTGGAAGATGGCAGCAGCTCTCAGCAGCCTTGCGGGTGTTCAAAGCACGGCAGTTGATCTGCAAAACCAGTGTTTGGCCCTGCCTGGTATTGTATATGGGTTCATATAGAGTTGTGCCTATATGGCTTTATTGTGGCCACAAAGGCTTGGAAATAGTTATGTGACAGCATCTGTCTGAATAACGTGGTGCTTCCACCATCTGTGTCTTTGAGTCATCATCATTCAACTTACTCTGATTTGAGGAGTTTTGAAAATGGAGCTTCTTGAAGACTGGTTTTGAATCAGTTTTATCTTTCTTGGATAGTTTCAATTAATCCTGTTAAGTTTTTTTTCCAGTTGAATTATTGAAATTCATATTGAATTATATTGATTTTTTTAATCGACACAACTGTCTCCACACCAGCAGAACTGTGGTGCTTCCATTCTACCAGTACTATGCCATAAATGCCGCAGCAAGCATGGTTAGATGAACTCAGGTGGCATGGAGGTGAAGTCTAATCCTGCTGCCTTCAAGCAGGTGAAACTCCCACGGGTGTTTATAGTTTGCTTAAGTAAATAGTTGGGCATTGAGTCTACAGGGTCAAAGTAATGTCCAGGTATTTCGAAGGACACCATGGAGCTGGTTCCGCTGTAGTGCTGCAGCCGTGTAGTTGTTTAGACCAGTGTAAAGTCTACTTAAAATAATGACATTCTGATATCACAGCATTTACATGCTTTTCTTTACTCACTTGGCAATCAAAAGCAGAGTCCCCACCTGTTACACTTTCACTGAAAAAACTGAAGCTCAGTTTTTTTCTCTCTGCTTGCCTACATGGAGTTTCAGTGATTCTACAATATGCTTTCAAAAAATGGGAGCATGGCAAAGAAGCAGAAATAAAGCAGAAGAGGAGGGGAATCCTTCTGCTTTAAAGTACTGTTTAATATTGTAAGTGGCATCCAGATCTCGGATATGGACCCTGAAAAGTAGCTAAGGTAGAATTGATTTTGACATAATTTTATCAAAGATGATAAAACAAATTAATTGCAGAATTTCCTTTCTTGCTTTTAAATATAAGTAATTATGACATTTTGTCTTTTCATGTGTGTAACTTACATTTTAAGAGCAATGCTTTAGGAAACATTATTGGTGAGAACTTAATTTCTCTGGATACGTAACACACATTACTCTGTACCTTCTTGTATGAATGGCTTGATTTCTCGTTGGCAGTATCCTCTGGAAAACTTTTTCTCTGTAAGCTATAACTGAAGCTATGTTTCATTCAAATGGAACTTGAGTTGTATTAACAATGCATTTTCTATATAATTTAATTTTTTGATTTAATCAGATGTGTAACCATTGACCCAACAGATGTTCTGGCTCTATAGTATAGCTGTCTACTTACTGAGCTTTAAAAATCTGCATTATATAAAAGTGTGCCTGTAAGTGTGGGGACTATAAAGTGTGGATTATTTTCTAATGATCCCATCTAGAATATTAACTCCAAGGAAAGTGTTTGCCTTTCTTTTGAGTCTTATATAAATCAATACATTATATTAAGCAGAGGCCAATTCTGTAGAAGAAAAAAATAATTGCTTGTGTGGTAAAACTTTAAATTGTTTGAGGGAGAAAACCATTTTCCAAAGAAATCCAATAAGCAAAGTTACTGATCTGCAGTTTTCCTTCAGTATCACATACCTCTGATTTGTTGTGTTGTAGCAATCGCCCATTCCCTGGTCAGTAACATAGACCACAAACATTTATGACCCAGTTAAAACATTATGGAGTCATAAAGCAATCATATTTACCGGATTATTAGTTTGGATTAATCGATAACCTTGTGGACAAGATACTGCAGGGCCAGAACAAAGATTTTTTTGGTTGTATATATGATATACTCCAACTGTAAGGTACAGGGCTTATTTTGGCTGCTAAAAATTACCCATGTGCTCTGTTGGATGTTGTCATCCCATATGTACAGTGATCCTTTCCTTCATGAAAACCACCAGCCTGATGTTCTTATTGATGAGAAGAATGTGTAGGAATTCAGCTTCAGAAACGTTGGTTTGATTTGGGTGGCAGGGAATATGGTTTTTATTTGACTATTGTGCTGCAGTCCAGGCAGTCAGTTCTTGCAGCCGAATGTTATTTCAACTTTGTAGCTGTCAGACAGCCCAAACAGGCAAAGTACTGGATGTCCTCATCTGCTTTGGGTATCACTGGGAATTGAAAATGGTTATTATCTTGGAGGGAGTACTTAGTATTCTTCAGACACATCATATGATGGTTTTATTTCATATTTCTCTTTGATTGTTGTGCAGAGGTGTGAATGGTGTGCAGCGGTGCTGAACAAGATTATGCCCCACCATGTACAAATCCGTATGAAGATCTGCTCCCGAGTAATTTTTAACTGGTACAGTTTGTCAAAAAGGCTGAAAGTTGCTTTTTTTGAAAGCCTAGCCTGGTGCCAAAATGGCTAGAGATTCAAATAGTGTTCATAAACCCCAGCCACGGTGGTGACACAGCCCTCTCCTGGACATGATAAAATTCTCTTGGTCAAGATGTTTCCAGTTGATCCCATAATGTCAGTGGTGGCTCTCAGCAAAAGCAGGGCAGCCTGGGGGTGACTGGTTCTCCCAGGACATGCAACACATCAGAAATTATTTGGAAAAGTAGATATACTGCTGCCCAGAGCGTTTGTGCGGGTAAAAGCTGTAACTGCATGTAAAAGCTTAAGGAGGGAGTAAAAATTAATGTATCCTATTAAAGCTAGAGAGGAAAATTAGGCAGGAAGATAATTACTTGATCTGGGATTTAGCCAGGATTTAGATTTAGCACTAGAACTGCTTTGTTGGTTGTTCAGTTTGTAGAGTTCAGGACTTAGTTGGGGGTCAACCGAAAATAGGCTTTTTTAATCTTGATGAATTGAAAAATAATTGA
Organism: Syrrhaptes paradoxus; assembly: GCA_013400615.1. Lineage (NCBI taxonomy): Eukaryota > Metazoa > Chordata > Aves > Pterocliformes > Pteroclidae > Syrrhaptes > Syrrhaptes paradoxus. The sequence goes on from VZTO01019058.1 coordinate 5,942, forward strand.
AGTGAAAATAAAAACTCTGCTCATGCCCCCAAGGGATGCTACTTTTTTTGCAGCTGTTGTTTAAATGAAGAACCATACGCTGTAGGGAAGGAGGGATTAATGAAGGAGGAGATGTCGGCACGCTCCACCAAGTGACTAAGAAAGAGGGAGTGGTAGGACTGTCTGAGAAATCAGATCACTTCTGAAGGGTGTCCTCAGCACTGGGTACTTTGCAGTGGTTTTCCACTGCTCTCTGCTCCTTTGTTTTAATGTCAATAATCTTGTATTCATTGCATATGCCTGTCTGTACTGGGAAGAAGGTGAATGCCTGATTCCAACCCACACTTTAAGCTATTAACTAATTATTTTGCAGAGGGGAGCCAGAACTCTCAGTGTACAGACAAACACACAGGCATCACGGGTGGGTCAGTGAAAGGTGTGATGTGATTGGGGTTTTCAAGGCAAAAGAAGCTGAGCTCATATGTAGAATAGTCTGTATATTCCCAACAAATGGTTGGAAATATCCCAACTGTATCCCATTTGGACCTAGAACTTTCTTTTGAGACTTTTCTTTTGGTTTGGGTGATCTGTGGTGGGATCCCAGCCCAGGTGTTGTGACCTGGCCTTTAAAAGAACTGGTCTCTTGTCATGGTTCAAACCTACTGGTTTGGGCTGGGATAATTTTCTTCAGAGTAGCTAGTATGAGGCTATGTTTTGGATTTGTGCTGAGAATAATATGCCAAAACCAGCACAAGGTTCTAAGAGGGTCCTAAGTGCGCTACTGGCTTGCTCAGCCAAGGGCAAACCCATCACCAGGTGAAAGCAAGGCAGTTGCATAACCCTTACCTTCTTCTTAAACATTAATCATTGATTCAATATTTTCCCTTTTTAATTTGAGAATGTTACCAACTTACAGAACGCAAGTCGTCTCTCTGCCCCTACTGTGAACTCATTTCATTGTCACACCACCAGGCCTACGCTACAGGGATTATGTTCAAGAGCCTTGGATAAACAAAGACAATCAATTTTTGTATACTGAAAAATAAGTTTTCTTTCAGTTATTTAGAAAAAAGAATGCTAAAAGCAGTTTGTTTTGCTTTTCCAAGCCTTTTTACAGTAATTTATTGAGTTTAATCTAACTGAAGAGTCTGAACCTCTCCTAGTAATGAAGCTTGCGTTAAACTCCAAGAGATTTAGATTGAGACACTTGCTTCACTGTCATTATTAACTTGTATTTTTTTTTACTGTTTGGTAATCATATTTCAAACTTGATGGCAGTATCATTGCAAATGTGTGTGCAGATATCTGAGTGTCATATGTATCTGTGTGTGTGGACATTTCTGTGAGGTAGTTAGGATGGGGAGAAGGAAAGATGAAGTCTGATTGTTCATTTTGCTCTATTTTTTTCTATGTAAGATGGTGATCTTTGGTTTTCATACAATTTAATGTCATTCATGCTCTTGGCAAATGACTACACAAAGATAATAGCAGCAGGAGAAAGAGAGCTCTGTTTCTCTGGACCCTTAGAAAGGCTGGATTGCTATGTTTGAGCCAACACATGAATGGAAGTCTGCTATCAAAGTCTCATTTTTACCAAAGAGGTAGATAGCAATTTTATGTAGTGAGAGAACAGAAAAAAAATACAACCACCCTCTTGGACACCAGCCTTTCAGATACACATTTGCTATTTAGAGAACAGAGATTTGAGTGCTGCAGATGCCAAGCAAACCCTTTCATGTCTTCTCTGAATATGTTTTAAGGCCAGTTTTCCTGCATGGGTATCCATAATGGTTATTGTCTATATTTTTATAGCTTCTGCAAACTGTAATTTGGTCCAAAACCCTGTAGCTTCCAGCTGTTTTTGAATAAATGAAAGTTAAACACTTGTTGTAGATGCCATTCAAAAGATCGTTTTCCCTTTGCAGGGAGATCTCGAATACGCGGCAATCATCCCGTTTTGGTGTTGGGTTAATCTCTCTGTTTTGCCTGTGTGGCTCATGGCATGTGACAGAATGCAACAGCATTTGGTGTAAATGTTCCTTACATGTGTGAACAATGCTTTTAGATATGTGGAGCTAATATCTGGGCATTTAAATAGTTTACAAAGCCAATAAAAAACTTATTTTTTGTACTTGTTTCTTTTAGATACTGACCGAGCTTTAGTGCTGCTGGAAGAATATTGTAAAAAACTAAGGAAGCCAGAAGAGCAACAACTGAAAAAAGCCATCAAAAAGGTGATGGGCATCTTTAAGAGCAGCTTGTTTCAGGCACTTCTAGGTAGGTCCTAATATTTAATACTGGATTTATGCTCTTGAAGGCCAAAGCTGGATCAGACGTTGAGCTTATCCTTCCAGGTTCTCTGTTGGGAAACTTGTTGTCCTGATATTTCAAAGGTATTTGCTTATTTATAGTGAAGGAAAGAGTGAAAAAAAATCTCATGCAAGAGAAGGCATCGAATGGTTATGCTTAATCCTTGCTGCTTTCCTTTGTCTAATGGAAGCTACTGAACCAGAGTAGGATATAACTGTTTGTGGAAAGTTGAAGGTGGAGCCATCTCCACACGGGTAAATGGCCAAAGTTTCATTGATTTCACTGGCACCAAGTAGCATCTAAAATCTTTGTGTCTTTTTGCATTGTGTTTTTGGGAAAAGTGTCAGCCAAAGAAACTCAGAAAGTAGTCAAGAAAAGTACTCAAGGACACAATGAAGCTTTGGCAGAATGTTCCCATCCGTGTGGTGTCAGTGTTCGAATAGACACGCTGGTGTGTCGCTCAGTCTTCCATTTACCTGAAGGCCCCCATTTCACCTTGTAAATGATGGTCAAAATTGAGCTCTTGGTGTTTTGGAGCTTTATATAAAATAACCTCCATAAGTTATTACATATATAATGTTTTCACGGTCATGAATGTACCCATGTGCTGTAGTATCCCTGTTGTCCCTGATGCCGTGTGGTGCCTGGGGAAGTGGTGACAGTAACCATACACCACCCTTGCTCTACCTCCCTGTGCCCTCTTGCTCACATTGTGTTGGCCCTTCAGTGTTTTATTTCTTCACAAACATCTGTGAATTTTGTGTAGAACTAGTCTGAAGGGCACATTTCTTAACACAAATGATGTTTGTGGAAACACATGTACCTTCAAGTTACGGCTGTTTGAAGCCACGGTACCAATTGTCCGAGCTACAGTCAGTAGCAGTTAGGGAAAATTTTTGATTATACATCAGAAAAGTAGAAGCACATCAATACTGCAACAAGAAGAGTTTCAGTAGTTTCTGTAGCATTTATGAAAAATGTGTACTACCAGTCTCTAACATTTCCTGCGAATGGAAGTAATTAATGCCAATGCTATTTTACTCATCATTTCTCTTGGCTTCTTTAAAGCGATTAGCTTGATTTTATAAACCTTACATAATTTTTAGTTTCTGTGTATTCTTTAAAGAAGGAAATAGATTCATAATTGAATGGTATTTACCAAATAGTTCTAAATAATGAAAAAAGATGGAACGTTTCAATGTTATTTTTATGAAGATAACTCAGTGTAAAAGTAAGTGCTGAAGAAATATACAAGCCAGAGAAGGGACATTAGCTGTACAGATACTTCTGCAGTACTTTGAAGTAATCCTTCAAAGTGTTCTAACAACATGTGTGCTTTGTGTGTGGCTGCTCTGGAATGTTGTTTGATATATTACATATGCCAGAAATGAAAAAGTGATTATAGCTACATTCAGTTTGACTCCGAAGGATAAATGACATCTTTTGATTGCCACAGTAACAGGCTGGGCAGTGTGGTGTTATGGAAGTTAGACAGCATTTTAATTTGTAGTCCTTTGGGTATCTTTTCCTTGTTCTTAAATGCTTCTTTTTATAAAAGAGATTCAGGAATCACAAGACATGTTCAAAGTCTCTCATTATTTAATATGATTTACTATTTGGTTGGTTTAGATTCTGGAATAATACAAAAGAGTGACTTCTCATCAGTATTTCGAGGGTGGTAGATGATGTTGTTATTACACAATCAATAATGAGGTTCTTGCATAATCAGTATTTCCAAAAAACCCACTTCTGGGACATCTGTTTTAGCTTCCCATCATGGTTTCTTCCATTCACCTATAAATCAGACCACCATGCAAAGAAATATCCAAGGCAGAGCAGGTCTCTTTTTAAGTTCTGCTAATGTTCCTTTCTCTTTTATATTTACAGAATGTCTAATGGTCTTGAAAGCGTGCCTGATCTTGGTGGTCTTGAGTGCCTAATCTTAACTGGACTTAGTTTTCAGAGTCCGAGTGTTCATCACTTTCCAAAACATGATCTCAGACATTGGTTTTATCCAGAATTGATTGATCTTTTGAATATTTAGGCTCTAACTACTAATGAGAAATATGATTTTTGTACAGAATCATTCACCTGGATGCAGAAGTGCACATTCCTACCAGGCGTAAAGTTAACATAATTTTATGGGCCAAATTCAGTTTTTGTAGGTCCTACAGCTTCAGTAGAATTTGATTCCTTTACATATAATTTCAGCTGTTGTAACCATCCCCAAGTGTATCTTCAACTTCCAAAATGCTTTAAAAATCTGTAGGATGTCCTAAATAAATGTCTTGAGTATAACAAGAACAGATAAAGAAAAATAATTATAATTAGAGGCACATTTCAAGTTTAGCGTTGTCTGGTTCCTTTCGTTCTCAGATTTATGCCTGTCTGATTTGATTCAACCAACCGTCTTTGAACTTGTGCTCTCGATGCGTGCGTGATTGTTTTTATCTTCAGTGTGTTTCATAAATATTAACTGTTGATTACTGAAAGGGAGAGTAACATGAGAAAAATGAGGATTCAAATTTTTTCCCACATATATTCTACACATGCAAGAAGTGACTATAAATATGTAAGTAAAAGATCTGTAAGTGATTTACAGAGGGATTACTGAGGGGTTATCCTTTTATGTTTTAATTCGGATTCAAAAGCATCTCCTTCTCCCTTTGGGCTGTTCTTGTTGCTGGACTTCTTGGTAGAATCGCTGTGTTCAGTTACAGCTGAGCTGGTTTCCAAGAGGCACATTTTCAAAGCAACATGTGGAGCTGCTCTCTCTGGAGCCCCATTTATGCTCCAGTGGCCCAAACACAATGCTTTGAAAATCCAGCCCTAAGAGGAAGGCAGGAGGAGAAACTCTTCAGAAGGAATGTGCAAGGGGAAGAATGCATATTTAGATATTGACATTATTCTGAAGTTAATTCCAAATTATTTTCACCAAAAGGATTGCACCAATCCTTCTATGCATGGTGAGGAATTATGATACCGTAGTTGTTAGGAGTTTGTAAGGATTTTTGGTTTTTGTAGGGTCATCCATAGCTACTTTAAATTAACATTAAAGTCACGAGGTCCTCTCAAATTGTAGCACATGTTGTTCTGATGTGAACATTTATTTTTTTAAAACAAGCAAGGAAGAGGAAATGAAACCTGCGTAAATCCAAATGCCTCGTTTGGTGGGATTGTCTCATAATGGGACATATTGGAAGCGTTGTGGAGAGATAAAAAAGGAAAACCATAAAAGAGAGCAATAATAGTCATATAGACATGTCAAAACTACCACTTTTTTTTTGCAGTTCTGTTCTTTATGAAACTCAATCAGTTTTTATAATGCAATATGTAGTTTAGTACAATTTATTTCTCAAACCCTCTGCTATATGTTTGTCTAGCTTTCATTTCATTAAGAAAAGTGCATGATTTTACAGCTTAAAAGGCCATTCTGCAGAATGAGAAAGGATGAAAGAGGTTTATGTCGGGACTGGATTTTTTTGGTTTTTGTAGATACATCTGTATAAAACATCATTTTGTTTCTAGCAGGATTTAAAGTACCACAAATAGCTGTAATCATCTTATGCAGTATTAGATAAAAAACTAATCTCAATAGGTTTTTCTAAAATTCGGATAAACCCAATCTGTAGTGGATGACGTAATTCCTGAGGACTTTGAAACTATATCTTATGTTTTTTTCTCATGCTTGCATAACTGCGCCTGAAAATGGCATGTTTTCAATGAAAATATGCATTACCTTTCGTTTTATTTTTTATGGTATTGTATCATTTCTGCAAAATAATGCGGATGTTATAAAACTGCCCGTCTTAAAAATTGCTGTCGTAAACATTACTGTAAGGATTACAGAATTTACTGGTCATCTGTGCCACAGCCTGTATTTAGATACTTAGAATATAATTTAGTGGTTTTAGTAAGAGGCGTTTTTTAGACTCTTTACCTCATTCAGCTCACTTTTAAATGAGCCCTGTTACAACAATCCATTTTAGAAGAGCGATAATGTCTTTTAAACCAAGTCAAAAAGGAAGTCATTATTCATCTGTAATCATATATTATTTTTCTATTAAAAATTTGTATAAATTAAGTGACTTCTAACTCGATAGTGTTATATTAGTAGCCAAACTTCCAGGAATCTAGTTATATCTTATGGTCCTCCGTGTCACTGGAGAGTGCTGTAGAACAGATAGGGTATATGAGTAGGACATAAAATATAGCCATTTAGGAGAGCAAAAGCATGTCACCCTCAATTTTAATTACGTTAGGATGTACATATCTGTTAAAAAATAGCATAGCCATTGACAAACATTTAGTATAGTATGCAAAAAGCAAGTCAAGAGCTTGGTTTCCTATGGATTTGTCTCAGACTTTGGTGTCTGCAAGGCTGTGAGCTGGGGCTGAAACTCTTAGGGGAATGGTTAAATTTCAGGATTGTTTAGGAAAAGAAACTGGAGAGGAACCTATCATAGGAATAATGATAGGATGTTGAAACATGTCATAAAAGGAAAAAGCTAAGAATGAAAAATGGGAAGGATTTTGATAGATGTAGTTGTGCATGTCAACTGAAAATAATTATTAAAAAGTACCTCCATGTGCAGGCTTTAGTGATGTGAAGGATAATTATGCCATTGACCATACAGAGAGAAGAAGAATGTAGAGGGAATTAATGGAAAGACAAGGAGTTTGTTTAGGCACGTTGAGTTTAAGGAAAAACCCTTTAAATAGTGACAGAAGGAAATTTGAGATTAGAGGGAAGGAGGTGGGTCAGGACTGGGGAACAGATGTGTGAACAGCAGGATAAATGATGAGAAAAGCAGGAGACCTGCAGCACAGTCCTGGGCTGGAGATGGAGCTTGCACCAAAGCAGGTGTTGAAGAACAATTGTAGATGTCAGCGGAAAAGTCAGAATCATGCAACACCTCGAAAATCCAGTGCTAGTGGTACATGGTTGTGCTGGCCTTCAGTGCTAAAAAGCTGTGTGAGATTTGTGCAAAAGGCATAGAAATAATCTATAAAATACCACAAGTTGATGTTGTCTGCTTCTGTGATCTATCTTCGAGGAATACTGTGGTGATACTTTCAGGTTTTTCTCCACAACCACAAAAAACTCTTTTGTACTTCTTGCTTCAAGGGAACACGAGATTTGACATTCATGGGACCACAGAACACAAGGCGATGCCAAATTTCCCAAGGCTCCTGCTAAAGCTGTTAGAGTTGAGGATATCAAAATGAGGAACGTGACTGACCATCACCTTTGTGGGGCGATGGTGGCCCTTGCTAGTACCAACCTTTCTCGATCTACAGGCGGACGCGTGTTTCAGCATTTAGTGCTGTGTCGGTGCTTCAGGGACCCAAAGGATATGAAATGAATTGCTGTACTGGGAAACTTTTCAATAGGAATGCACAAGAGGGTGTTATCGATTCATACTTGCTCTCGGTAGATGTTTTGAGCCTGCTTATGTGTTTGGTGCTCTTAGCTTCTTGTAGGGCTCCTGCATGTGAGGTCACTGATCTCGTATGTCATTGTTCTCTAGACTTAACCTCAGTGAGCTGGTTTCTGGCCATGTCAGGTTATTTCATCTCCTGTAATGACACTGAATTCCCCAGGAGCTGATCCCGTGCAGCCAAGCTTGCGACTGGCCCAGGGACATTATAAGCAAACCTCTCGCCGAGGGCCCGAGTCCAGCATTCACAAAGTCAATAGAAAAAACTCCCATTGACTTCCCTTGCCTTGGATCATGTGTTGGAGTGATTCTCCCAGAGATTTATATTCAAGCCTTCCCTCATTGAGAAATAAAGATTCTTCTGTAGCTGTATCTAAAAATATTGAAACCCTCCCTGGCTGTTACAAATATTGAGCAGCGAAAGAAATGTGCAGAAACCCTTCAGTGCTCTGTCACATTTGAGAGACGCTCAAATAACATCTCTGACAATGGGGAAGCCTGTTATTACTCTGCACACAGTCCTACTTTCCCAAACTGGCATCTTTCTCTGTTGAGGCATAAATTACAGCAGAACTGAAATTTAAATTCAAAGGCAGCTTTTGTTTTGCCTGAAGACAGCTGCAGCTGCTTTTATTCTTGAAATCCAATTCTCTTAGTAAGCAAATTTGTGCTTTCTCTCAAAAGAGCTAAAGGTAGCAGTGCTCGATTTTCGGGATGGTTTGAATCTGTGTGATCTTTTTTTTTTTTTTTTACAAGCTAAGGCTGGTTTGCAGCCAGCTCGAGGAACTAACCCTCACGGTTCTCCAGCAAAAGTCTGGTTGCACAGAGTGAACCATTTGTCCCCAAAAATGGCAGATCTACTATGACCACTTTCCTGTGGATTTTGGCCCACCGCAATTTTTGAATCCATGGCAGTGACGTTTATCCTGCAGGATCTTCATTTCTCTGCAGCTCTTCTAATTCTCCCCACCCCATGGCACCTCCTTTGGAGGAGTTGAGGCTTCTTCACTTCTGTCCAGTTGCATTAACATTGGGCAGAGGGTTCAAAGTTAATTTGTGAGAGCTGGCAGACAGATGCACGCGGAGGAAGAGGACAGACAGACATCACGTTACTATAGGGAAGTCAGGCTGGAGGTATCCAGAGATGAGGGTTTCACAGAGGTGTGAAATGTTACCCCGTCTTTCTTAGTTGTGTCTGTGACGGAGGAGCTGAAATATTTCTGGATTTCTGAAAATCTCAAAATTGCTTTTGCCTTTGGGACTTATTGGGTGTTACAGTGGTGCCTTACTGGTTGGACATGAGGAGCAAATAGAGCCAGGGCATGGTGCTCCCTGGTCTTACTGGGCACCCTGGAGATATCCTGGAATCATAGAATGGTTTGGGTTGGAAGGGACCTTAAAGGTCATCTAGTCCCATCCCCCCCAACAAATTCTTTAATATGAAAGTAATTTGTTTATTTTTCACCTTGAGACATATGAGTGTGAGGATGTGGAAATCATGTGTGGGTACCCCCAATCGGTTTTTGTTTGAAAAAATTTAAATATTAAAAGCTTGTGAATTACCAGAAAAGACCTCAGCACAAAAGCAAAGTTCTGATGCTTCTTAAATTTGTGGAAATTTTGATTGAGATCTTGTCCTTGCTGTTAACCTTTTCCTTAAAGAATTGCACAAATATGATGGGTACAAATGTGGTTGGACACTGAAAAATTCAGAATCCCAGCCCAGGTCTGTGTTTGGATTCTCAGCCTATCCGTGTACAAGAAGAAACCGATTACAGCACTGTTACAACCTAGGTAATACATAATCACTTGTAATCCTAATGCAACCCTCTGCTCGTGTTTTGCTGCCTTTTAACCCATGAATGATATCATTTACATCTCAGACAAGGAATTCAGAAGCTTTGTGGACTTTTCTCATTCCAAACGCAAAAGCTGTTCATTGGAAATAAACCATTTTAAAGATAAGTTTTTAAATATGAGCAATGTGATAAATATTGAGCTTGTTAGTTTTCAGTATCCAGCAAGGAATAAAAGCTGGTTTTTATTCCTGTAGTGTTTTTTTTAAAATGTGTCTTGGCCATATGGATTCCATGTATGATTAGAATTAATAAAATGCAGTTGCAGCAGCTGTTGCTGTGTGGCTGCTGTCCCAATATGAAGCTTTTCTTTCTCTTTGTGTTAAAGAGGGTTAGCCCTTTATTATTGGTGTGTGATGAGAACTAGAGACAAGTTATTAAGCGATGCATTTAGATAATCTGCTTTTATTGTGAATAACTATTCTCCTTTTTCAAGCTGAGAGAAAATAAAAGAACAATGAGATGACAGATGATTTTTTTTTTGGTGTTAAATAAAGAAGGACTGGATTTATATCTTGACAATGTAGTTTGTACGTCTTTACTAATAAAATGGAAGAAAATAATCTGGAGCAAGCTGTTCCATCAGTAATCCCAATGTTTATTTTTGTCTCTGAAATAGCAGTTCTCCCTCTCTAATATTTCGGTCTGCAGAGTCATTTTAGCCTAGCCTGTGATGTGATTTTTGTTTAGTTAATATAACTTTTTAAGAAACTGCATGGTATTTTTGAAATCACAAAAATATTTTAGCCTTGAAGAGTGTTACATGATGGTTTTCCAAGCTGTTATAAATGAGTTGATTAAGGCACTATTGCATAAAATCCCAGGCATTAGAAATAGAAAATAGCTTTTATAATAATTATCATAATGTTATGTTACACAGAAATGATGTGGTATATCAGAACGATGTGAAAAGAAGAGAATGAGGTCTGTGGTCAGAGGTAGGGCAGTGCTATAACTACAGTAGCTTCTGCAAGCCGAGTTCAATTCCTGCACATACATACAGTGTGATATTTCGTATTTATTTGACCTCAAACGGTTTTCCTTCAGAAATCCTGCTTCATTCAGTGAGCAGAAGGGGCAGGACTCAGCTCGTGAGGAAGTGTCTAATCCATTGCTTTCCTGTCATTATTTACTGTGTGATGAAGTGCTTGTAGTTCTGTGCTATGGAGGTGGTACTGAAGCCCTGAGAAATAGAGATAAAAATGTATACTTATTTCAGAGGCCTGGTTGGAGGCACTTCTGACCTGACACATGACCCCATAGACCACTTCTCATGTCTGACCATAGCTCCACCTGCAACAGGGAGTATCACTGTTCCAGTAAGTGTCTCGATGTCTCATTTTGGGCATTTAAAACATGAGGATCATCTGATGGGTGATCATTTTGGAAAAATACAGTGTACGTGACTTCCTGACCATCACCGAGATGCTCTGTAGGAGTCAGAGGTAGGATCTAATTCCTGAGGTGGTATTTAATGCTCTTAAGCTAAAGAATCTTCAAGAAATCTTCTTATTGCTCTCAGCCTTTCAGCTCCTGAGATACATGGTGCAGAGGTTGCTCAGGCAGCTTCCCCAGAGCAGACCGATGCGATACACTGAGTAAAGTGTGACAGCAGAGAGAAAACGAATATGTGACCATATCCTTAAATTGTGCCACTTTCTAACTTTGGGAATTACCTTTACAACCCTATCAGTGTGTTGAAGTTAATTTTACGTGGTGATTTCCTAGACTTTAAGGACAGTAAACAGACCTTCTCATCCCAAATTCCAATGTGTGATGATATTGATAACACACGTTTTAAAGCGAGGTCAAAACTGTTGGACACTTCAGACCAGCCTTGGCTGATTGAGCTGGTGGAGATGCTGGCACTACCAAAGGTACCGTTTCCTTTTTCATCAATCTGACTTTTGTCCCAGTGTCCCAATAGTTAGATGGTTTAGTTGAATTAGATGGTTTTCTTCTGCAAAATATATGTTTTGAAGGCTTTTTTATTGGAAGTGCTAGGAGTGGGGTCACCACCATTTTCAATGTGCTGCTGATAATGGAAATTTCAGAGCAGGTGGTGTCAGAGTGGCTTTGCTCGGAGGACTCCGTTCCAGATCCTGCCTTTGCCATTGCCTTGCTGCTTGCCCTGGGCTGGTCCTCTGTCTCCACCAGATAGAATCATATCATAGAATCACAGAATGGATTGGGTTGGAAGGGACCTTAAAGGTCATCGAGTTCCAACCCCCTGCCATGGGCAGGGACACCTCCCACTAGCCCAGGTTGCTCAAAGCCAGTGGGGATGTGGCTCAAGAATGTCCTTGTTGCCTTCTCCCACCAAAATTCTGGTTGTATATATATAGTTAAATGCAAATTACATTTATTCACAATGTTATGTCTATACATACGTGCAATTATATATACATACACAATAAAATTGTTCTTTTTACATATATATCTATTTGCACATATATGAATGCTCATTTTTAGCAGGGATTTTGTTAAGAGATTTACTGTCTTCCCAGAACCCAAATACCTGCAGGTAGCAGGAGGAATTGTTGTGGTGGAGTATCTTTCAAAACAACTAGTAATTAGATAGCAGGAGAAATCCTACCTAATTACAGTGAGACAGAGGGATAGATACAGAGTTGCATTGTATGCTGCATAATTTCTCCCATGCTATTTCTTGATTTATTTTTAATTTCCAGTGATGAACTGCAATATAAAACTGTAACTTCATTCTTTTTCTTCTTTAACCTCTAAAACCAAAAGACTGTTCTGTTTTTATTCTTGTCATCATTTCATACCTAGCTTGCCATCAGAGGATTGACTGTTGAGTTTTGATGGAATAGACGGTGTTTCTCGTGTTTGTTTAGTTGTTTTATTCCTTATAAGCAATTAATTTATGTTTTAAGTTTTGTAAATACAATTTGGAAGAAAATAAATATACTTGCAAAAAAGTAACTTTGAGCTCTTTAAAGTTAGTCAAACTCTTTCTCTAAATAAAGTTTAGAGTGACATCTTGTGGTAACATTGATTTCAAATATATGTGTCTGTTGGTATAATTTTATTTTGTCCACAGTGAGTGTAGTGTTTCCTGTTTCAAAATGTTACTTAGCAGAAGGGTATAATGACTTCTGAGTATCCCTGGGGACTTCTGTGAGATTGGAGAAAGCATTGCTATGTGGTGTAAGAGTCCTACAGGTATGCTTTCTCTTTTACTGCATGAACTTTATCCACTGAATACCTGTGAGATCCCAGTGCTTTGAACTGCAATTCAAGATGTTTTAATACTCTTCCAGCCATTGGAATTCCATCTTTTGGAATTGCTCAAAAAGTTTCATCTAGCCGTGATGCCAAAGCAAGCTAATTCATCAGCTGCCCAAAGCTTTGCTTAGTTTTAGGTAGAGATAAATATGTCCAAGAAGCTAGCATGGAGGATTTGTCCATGTGGAAGTGAGTAAGCCCATTTAAGGTCTGTTTTGCGTTTGCGTGTACGCTCTCTACCTGTGGATCAGACTCCAAGGTACTAGATGGTGTAAATGTGCCGCCACCAAACCTCATCCAAATGCCTAGGACATGCTCAGAGTACAGTTTTGTGGAGTGTGTCTAAACAAAACACAAATCTCTTCCGTGCAAGGTGGGGATGTAGAATGGTTTAGTGCTCAGAAGCTTAAAGGATTTGGGAAAATGTGTAAGATTGCTTTTTCTTTTGGGAAGCCCTCTGCAGAAATGTGGGAGTAGTGGCTCTGCTGATAGTTNTCTGAGTATCCCTGGGGACTTCTGTGAGATTGGAGAAAGCATTGCTATGTGGTGTAAGAGTCCTACAGGTATGTTTTCTCTTTTACTGCATGAACTTTATCCACTGAATACCTGTGAGATCCCAGTGCTTTGAACTGCAATTCAAGATGTTTTAATACTCTTCCAGCCATTGGAATTCCATCTTTTGGAATTGCTCAAAAAGTTTCATCTAGCCGTGATGCCAAAGCAAGCTAATTCATCAGCTGCCCAAAGCTTTGCTTAGTTTTAGGTAGAGATAAATATGTCCAAGAAGCTAGCATGGAGGATTTGTCCATGTGGAAGTGAGTAAGCCCATTTAAGGTCTGTTTTGCGTTTGCGTGTACGCTCTCTACCTGTGGATCAGACTCCAAGGTACTAGATGGTGTAAATGTGCCGCCACCAAACCTCATCCAAATGCCTAGGACATGCTCAGAGTACAGTTTTGTGGAGTGTGTCTAAACAAAACACAAATCTCTTCCGTGCAAGGTGGGGATGTAGAATGGTTTAGTGCTCAGAAGCTTAAAGGATTTGGGAAAATGTGTAAGATTGCTTTTTCTTTTGGGAAGCCCTCTGCAGAAATGTGGGAGTAGTGGCTCTGCTGATAGTTATTGTCAGGTCAAGCAAACTACAGCTTGGTGTGGTGTGGTCCCTCTGAAATCAGCGATACAGAGGTCTGTTCCTGTTCCTCAACACTGAAGAGGAGAAAGATGCTAATATCCTGCTAGGTCAAGTATTAAATATATATATCGGTGACTAATGTTACCATGGTACCCATCTGCAGGTTGAATACCTGGCTGCAAAATTAACTGTTCAGTAAAAGACACTTGACCTTTCTTAAGAAATAAATTCTTTTTAAGGGAATGGATTCGTTAATGCATGTCAAGTGGAAAGTCCCTCTCCCATGGCTCCACGACGCATCACTTATAACGTGTGGTCCCAGGTCTGCTGTCATGTGTTGGGAGTATGGGAGACCTGATTCAGGAAAGGGTTCAGTGCTTGTGTAACTCAGGTTTTTGTTGGAGATATTTTGGTTATATGAGAGTGCCAGCACTGGGCAAATGATTCATGGGATGTGCTGGCAATGGTAAGGATTTTTAGCTTTGTGGTAAAGCACAGAAGGACCCGAGAAGCCCAACTCAATGATCCTAAAAGGGCCATCTGGCGACCTCGTTTATTAATTTGATGGAAAAATAAAGACGAGATGTTTTCAATGAAGGTGAATGTTTGGCTCGCCTGCCAGAATTGTTTCTGGTTAATAACTAAATACAAGTTAAGCTGTTAATATAATCCTAATGCTGATGTAGATTTGGTGTAAAACTAAGCAAATAATTTGGATAGCCTGTGAGGATGGGCTAGCTGGTTGAATTTCTCAAATACAGTTTAGGAAAAGCCTGTAAAAATTGTATCTGAAGTACACAAAATGTGTTTAAATGACATTTTTACAGGGATAACTGGAGATTTCCTTGGCAAATTGCTTCCACCCATTCCAACAGAGACTGTTGAAATAGTAAAGAAATTTATACAGTTAGGGACCAAATTAACACTGATCTCTTTGTCACAACAAGAAATGACTGGTGCTGATGTTTCACGGTAAAGGAAAGCTGGTTCCTCTTTCTGTTTGGTTTCTGCTGCACAGACAGCGATGTCCCTGTTGCAGGTTTTGAATGGCTGCTTGGTGAATTTTGTCCTGCTGTGAATGTGAATCATCTCTAATAGTTTTCATCTGCCCAAGCAAGAACTTAGTCTTCATGCTGCAGACAGCTAGATGTTAAGCAGATGATGGACCTTGAGGCTGTAAAGATGTTTCCCCAAAATGCAGGATGTGAGGCTGGGATGACGTTGTGCAAACTGCAGTTTTCCCCAAAACTGTGACTCCCAGGTGGTGGATTCTCTGCACTGGCAGGAGACGTACCCTGCCATGTACAACCTGGTGATGCTACCACCATGAGAAACGGGGCAGAAACACCAATCCAGCCAGTGACCATTGCTCCCGCATACAGTACTCTGTACTGCTGGGATGTGCTGAAAATAGGGTCTCATCACTTAGTGTTTGGGTGGGAGGAATAGCTGTTTGAGGGCTTAATTACTGAATCCTTTGAACTCCAACCAGCTCTTCATATCCTCTTTTAGCAGTATAAAGCCAAAATCTTCCTGTGCTGTGATTACTGAAGTCCCCTGTGTCATTTTGTCAGAATAAAAACAAGATTCTACCAATTCTGGCCCAGATTTTATGCCAGTGTTCCCCTCTCTGCAGCTCAGAGGTGACAGGCTGCCTGCAAGATCCTGATCCTCTGATATTATTAATAGCCATAGCAAATTTAAATTTAAAATGGAGTGGGCTGAAGGAGAACAAAATCACCCACGGAGTTTGGGGGCCATTGCTTTAAGTAATTGCTTTCTCCCCTTGTAAATCCCTCTGGGGTTTCTTTTGGATTAAGTATTCCTTACTTCTCTCAAACACTTGTTTAATATTCATGTGTGTTGTTAAACAGCTGCCGCATCCTGCTCAAGAGCGGAAGGAGAGAATGCATTTCAGTGGCAAACAAAGTGATACTTAAATATATCTCTCGCCTACTTCAAAGCAGCAGTATGGGAGTTAATTAATATTTATCAAATGCACTAAAGTCCTTGGATGAGAGGCACTAGGGTTGTGCAAAGCATTGTTTAATGATTTAGAGCTCTTTTACCTGGCCATTCTGACCATTTGCTAAATGCACTTGAGATCGATTGCACAAAACTTGCTATAATGCTGACTTGATTTCTCTTCCCATCTTTGAATGGGGACAAAATCAGGACAGCCTTTCCAAAGGTACACTAATTGCAGAAACGTAGGTGCTCTACTTAGCCTGAGAAAAACGCTTTTCACTTAATTAGTTGCATGCATGGCATTTTGCAATAGATGGTAATAGAAAAAGGTTGTATTAGCACAATGCAATATAGGGAGACCTTGTTAGATTTTATTACATTTTCTGCTTGGTAATTTATTGTGATTAGAAAGCCTAATTCTTTTGCTTATCTTGTAATTATAGCAAGGTGTTTATGAGCAGGAGCTCCAGCTGCTTTGCTGTATAGATTCTCATTAGATGAGGAATTAGAAAGCCCTTTTAGACTGTTAATTTTTCTCATAACACAGGGTGTATAAAGCATTCTAAAATGGATATGTTACGTGAGGTCACCATTGTATTTTGTGAGTTGCTACCCGAGTTTGCAACAAGGACAACCAATTTGAGAGATTTAGATGGTCTTCAGAGGAGTGTGTCTTTATTTTGAAGACCACAGCTCCACAGCCCTCCTCTGGAATAGGGACACAACAAATATTCCCCATTTCATCAAAAAGAAGCTTTAGGTGTCTTTGTGTACAGTGCTTCTTTACCCTGCATCTGTCTGTAGTTTAGCATCTCCATTTGACACCTAAGAAGCACCCCAATATGTATTTTTGGTGAGACTGAGACATGTAACATCCATCTCTAGATAACACAGAAGCCCCCAAAGAGTCCTGCCCTTGTGGCGTGGTGCCCAGCTGACCGTGGCACTGCTGGGACTTTGTTTAGAGGTTGCAAAACCCAGCTGATGTGAACAAAAGCTTTAGTGTCTGACCTAAGACCTCACAGGACACTTGTGACTGGACACAGAGCTTGGTTGAGGAATCCAAAGCTTACATCATCCCATGACATCATGCAGATTTAGGCTGTCAGGCTCAAGTTATAATGGAAAGCATTGTCTGCTTTCATTCTCTTGGAGAGAATTTAGACCCAGTCAAGGCTTTATTCTTGTTTGGTTTTGTTGTCTTTGCTGTGGAAGATGGGTTAGGATATCCACCTAGAGCAAGAGTGGGTCAGAAGATGGCAGGCAGTAATTGGAAATTGGAACATATGAAAATAGGAGGGGACAATGACTGTTATTTGTATAGAAATTATTAATAAATATGTAGCTCTGTATTTTTACATTGTTTTTGATAAATTATTTTTACAAATCTGTTAATAACTGGAAAATATTTGTCTTGCAGTTTGGACAAATATATGTCTGTCTGTGGATGGAGCTGCCATCTATGAGACTTTTTACTGCCAGTCTTGCTTTGGGTGCTACTTGCTCATAACCTGAAATCTGAGTGATTATGGTTGAATAAACCAACTTCATGGACTCTAATGCAGTAGGGTCAATATTTTAATAGGAATACAAAATTAAAACCAGATATTTTATTAATATTTTACTAAACTTGCTGTTATCTAAACCACCTATGAGGGAGCGTCCAATGATTTTGTTTGATTCCCAGTCTTCTGTGAGCTGAGCTAGGAGCAGAGCTCAGCCTAGACATCTGTAACCTACAGTTCTGTTTTATCCACAGGCCAAAAGAAACTGCAGGGTGAGATTCAGTCCACGTAATTTGAACATTGACTGGGTTGGCCTTTGGAATGAGGGTTATAACCCTAAATATAAGGGTATAACTCTCTGTAGGCAATGAAAGAGGTGGTGCCTTTGAAAGCAGATCCTGTTTGCCTGAGCTGAGATGTCCTGGTTAGATTGGCTGAATTATGTGCTAAGAATCCAGCAGAACAATAACAACAGCAAATATACAAGAACAGTGCAAACAGCTACTGCTTTGAAATATGCTTTAATTTTATTTTTCTGGGTGGAGCAGGTGTTGTTTCTGAAATATCCTTATTTTTCTGAGGAGGAATCTTCTTTAGTTGGGAGGTTATTTCTGGTTGTGCAATGGATTTTTTGCACAAATTTCAATATTCTTTATTTAAAGAGTCTGAGCTGAAGACATACAAAGCACTAAGCCAAGAAAACCTGTCCTGTGCGTGGTGCAAAGCTTTGTTGGTGATTCTGGGGGATTAAGAGATGTGTCATGGGGACGACATAAGGGACCTGGTTGATACTCCAGACAAATTAAAACACATGCATCTTTCATTGACTACTTATCTGGGACTATAACAATTGTTAGAGTAACCTAAAAACAGGACTGTAAATATTGGATAAGAACATCCAGTACTTTAATGAGATAAAGTCACTGCCAGGACTCTGGGGAAGGTAAGGGACAAACACTGTTTAGCTTTGCTAAGTGTTTTGTTTATCACGTAAGACTTTTTGGCTTGGGACTTACTGCCAAGCACCAGTTTCCCACTGGAGTGCCTTTCTGTTACCTCTTCTGTCACTCGTGACCTTTTCTTTCAAGATCATTTCTTCCTTCTAAAATTTCAGCTGAAGGAGTAAATCAATAGAACCAGTCAGTAAATTTAAAAAAGTGTGTGTGAATTAAGTATCTTCTTCACTTCACTACATTTTCACCTTTAGCCTCTGCTGTTGAGGTGGAAGGTGGGGATTTGTGCCTTTTTAGAGGAATTGCCTCTTCTTTGACATCTTGCTCCTTAGCCCCAGGATGTCAACAGTCTCCTGAAGTGCCAGAGTGCTGTGGGGTTTCCTGCAGCATTTGCCTACAGAATTTGGGCTTTCCTGGTGTAGCGTTAGAATAAATTGTGAAGGTCCTTGTAATAAGACCATGCAGCAGAGGACTGCTGGATTGCTCTCTTTGTACCCTGTTCTCTTGCAGCTTGGCTTTACTTTCCCTAAAGAGAGGTCCAAGAATTGAACTCTGATGGTCTTTTGTAGAACATCATTTTTATATTTGTGCTTGTAGCCTTTGTATATTGATTTTCAGGCGATGAGGAGATGGATCTCTGGAGAAATAGGAATGGGGTTGTGAGGCACAGGACAGTCATAGTGCCGCAATGATGAGATATGTTCTGCCAGGTATATTTTGCATTTAAATGGAGGGTTGCCATTAAATCAAGACAACCCTAAGGTAGTGGAGGATGTCTGGGTAAACAAAAGGGCCACTCCTGAACTTCTGCTAAGCAGTGTGAGTGGTAGGTAAAAGGATTGGAGATTGAGACAGAGGAACACGAGGATGTTTATACTCAGTTCTCAATGGGATAAACACATTTGCAAAGTCGATTACAAATTTGTGTAGACCTATAAGTAATAGCAATAAGTGTTGTATCATATGTGTTTGAGATAACCTGTGCTGGCAAAGTGCTCTCATCCAGCCCCACTCTTAAGGGTAAATACAAGAACTGCAAGATTTTTCAGTCAGAATTCACATTCTGCAATCTTTGCACTCAAATAAATGCAATGTTAAAATTTCTGGAAGAACCTTCCTTTGAAACAGGACTTGTTTCATCATGGAAGGAAAACATATGCTAAGCCCTGCCAAAGGATGGGAGATATGGATGTTCCTGCATAAAAACCTTATTTGCACAATTCTCAAATGCATTTTTTAGGATTGTCATTCATTCAAATTGCCAGCTTCCTCCAGCTTCTTCAGTGCCAGTCCTCATCATCTGTTTGAAAAACAGTTGTACGAAAATAGTCGCGATGAAAAGAGAAATGTTACAGCTTGGGGTAGCTGCTCTGCCAGACCCCTTCTTTTTTGCTTCCAAATAGCCTCAGATATTACAATTATAATGATAGTATTACAGTTTCTCTTTATTGCCTTCCGTGAAAAATCACTGGACATGAGAGACATGGTAGTCATCTGTCTCAGGCCCATTGCTCATCGCCTATTGCTCTATACTAGAACTGGGTCACAAACTGCAATGGTTTTTACCAAACCAGAAGCGGTTTGACAAGTGTAGAGCAAAGAGCAAGATTTTGAGGAGGCCTTCACTAAACAGTAGATTTACAATAGTTCTTGGCTAAAACACAGCATTTTGCTTTGAAGTGCAGTTTCCATAGAGCAGCAAAAAGACTTCAAGGGTTTGCTGTAGGTAGGTTATATCCTTAAAGGCTCTCAGTGGCACTGTGAGTGGATTCGAAACTGTTGGTTTCGAACCTGCAGAGCTGAGGATGATGGAGAACCTCTGCTCGTTTTGAACTGGATAATGTTCCCATAAACCAGCAGCCGGTAAAGTGGTGCGGTTCTCATGTACAAGCAATATACACAAGTACTCCGACTGAACAGATGGCTCACAGATGCAGAAGAAGACACAGTCAGCAAATTCTTGGTAGTTTGCTTCAAGTATGGCTACATGACAAAGTCACTGCAAGGCAAGCAGGAGTGTGGATTTCCAGTAAGTTGGCAAACTGCCCACGTGCACCCTCACCCCATCCAGTTAACCACTGCCGAGAACATACTGACAGCTGAAATCTGTTTGTAAATGTCTTTATTAGTGAATTAACCTGGGAACCGGAATGTGTTCACACAGGGTCACTCAGTCATCTTTACTGTAAAATTACTTGAATGGTTTCCAGTGAGATTTGGGCCCATCTGACTGGCATTGTCCTGGGGGCTAAGAGAGTTTTAAAGTGTGAATCCAAGCTTAGTGCTAGAAGATGGTCCCAAGCATGTGCTGTTTACATGGCATAGCTTCTGTATTGAGGATGTTGGGAGAGATCGCACAAGCATTGCCAGAATATACCTTCAGACACTTGTTCAGACGTTGCAGATTGTCCCCATTGATCTCATTCAAATCTATCATGTTTTGTCTAGCTTAAATGATATGCCTGATAGCAGTTACCCAAAACTTCATTCTTGTGGCTAAATTTGATTTTAGTGGATCTCTGTAGATCCACTGTCCTGTTAACCACTATGGACAAATACCATGTTGTCTGTGAACAATCCCTGCTTAACTCCCAGTCAGTGCATATGAAATAAGGCGCATATATTCTTAACAACTACATGAAAACCAAAATCTTTGCAAAGATGTTATTCATCTTTGAAAAGGAATGATGGCTCATAGTCTAAGAAGAGCGGACCCTCGATGCAGCCCAGAAAGCCAACCGTGTCCTGAGCTGCACCATAAGATGCATGACCAACAGGTCCAGGGAGGGGATTCTCCCCCTCTACTCCACTCTTGTGAGACCCCACCTGCAGTACTGTGTTCAGCTGTGGGGGCCCCAACATAAAAAAGACCTGGAACTGTTGGAGAGAGTCCAGAGGACACCACAAAGATAGTCAGAGGGCTGGAGCACGTCCCGTACAAGGACGGGCTGAGAGAGTTGGGGTTGTTCAGCCTGGAGAAGAGAAGGAGGCTCCGGGGAGACCTTAGAGCAGCCTTCCAGTATTTTAAGGCGGACTTGCAAGAAATATAGGACAGAATTTTCAATAGGGCCTCTTGCAATAGGACAAGAGGTAATGGTTTTTAACTAAAAGAGGCTAGATTCAGACTAGATATAAAGAAGAATTTTTTTTTTTTTTTATGATGAGGGTGGTGAAACAGTGAAACAGGTTGAAACAGGTTGCACAGAAAGGTGGTAGAAGCCCCATCCCTGGAGGGGTTCAAGGCCAGGCTGGATGAGGCTTTGAGCAACCTGGGCTAGTGGGAGGTGTCCCTGCCCATGGCAGGGGGGCTGGAACTTGATGATCTTTGAGGTCCCGTCCAACACAAACCATTCTGTGATTCTGTGATGTGAATATTGGCCATATTCACCACGAGAAAGCTCTCTGGGTTGCTCTGGTTTCATGCCTTGATCTTGTGCAAACCTCTCCTTCACTGTCAATCCAGTGGGTGAGTAATTTAGACAGCCACTGCTCCTTTCTCATCAAAGGATGTAGTGAATGGCATATCTTTAGAAATGGAACCTCATCTTGGCTAAAGCTCATTCAATACCATCTTTTCAATATTGTGAACATCATAATTTGACCTACAAATCAGATCTTTCCTGACTGCATTATCTCCAGTTCATTGAAACATCAATTATTTCTATTAAACACAAATAATTTCAATAGGGATTTGCTACATACAATACAAAAGTTCAGCATTTAAATATACAGTGTTTCGCAGATAATTTTACTGTTCTCTAACATTTTCATGATCTTTCCTCTGCTAATTTGCTGTGTTGAGAACACACATAAAAACTGGCTTTTTCACAGCATCTGCACCGCTAGAGAATTTGAATTATTTCAAGGAAGTGAAATCTTCCCCTCCCAAACAGCAGTAAAAGTCCACTTTGTCACAGCAATCTCACAGTGATGAATGTTCAAGGGCAAAGCTTTGATTAATGACAGCTGCAGTTTGGATGTCACTGATGGTGATTTTGTACCTCCTCCCAGACAGCTGCACACTTACTGCAAGGATCTAACTAGACATATTTATTATGCTAGTCTGGTTAAATAGTTGTATAAATTAAGCATATGGATATTTGTGTAATTTGCATATGCAGCGTGTGACTCTATTATGTGAAGTAGGCTTTTAAGAGAAGAATGTCCATAATTCGGCTGAGATGATTGTCCTATTTTGTTAAAATTAAGGAGGTCCCTGATTAGGTTCCAGAGAAGGGAAATCCCAGCCTGTTAAGTGTCCTGGAGGTGAAGGGGTGCAGTTTCCCCTCTATTCAAGAGCACATTAATACACTTAAAGTTCTCCAGTACTTTCACCTGCTCTTCCAAAATGCTGAGTTTAGCATAGCAAATTTTGGGTGAGCATGGTGAACCATAAAGCAAATATACTGCCTTTAAATAGGCTTTTTGCTACTAAATGTCCTCTTTTTTTTTTTTTTTTGTAAATGTGAAAGAATAGTCAGCATTTGTACTGCAGGTTTGCAGGTGGATGTTAAATAGGGTCCGGGGGCAGCTGGGTAGGAGTAAAGCTGCGATGAGACTCCTAAATGACTGGTTTCACCTGTAGCCGTTACCATCATGTAATGAAGCTGGTGGTGGTTGTGCGGTGATTGTTGGGAACTCACGTTCTGCACATGAGCAAAGCTGTAGAGAAATCATCAATATGATCCATAAGCCAAATCCTGGGTATTTTATTGTACAACTATTATAACAACTATAAATTGGATGACATGTTGTTAATTTTTTCTTTCTCCGCTCCAGGCATCTCCTGCAAAATCCAAGCTCCCATCTCCATTTCTATTGCTTTCTTTTACCCCCACTTTAAATATTGGCATTTTAAAGCTATCCATATGTCAATTCTTTGCTTTTTTATACAGAAAGTAATACAATAGGGTTGGTTATACACCTCGGCAAATACCAAACAGGCTCCAGGTCTGTGCTGTGCCCTCTCCCCTGACCCTGCCTCTGGCTGAGCAAGGTTTCCAGCCCTGCTTGGCGTGACTGTGCTTGCTCCCTCCTTGCCCCAGGTGTTTTCCCCATGTGCTGCTACTTTCAGTGTAAATCCCAATTTACCTAGAGGAAACAGGCAAGAGTTTGACCCCGCAAAAGGAACCTCGCCTTAAATTTTTTGTGATCATATTCAGCAGTGTTACAACATTGAGCGAGATCCACAGAGCAGCTCGTGGAATTAATTTCTCACGTGAGCTATCGCTGACAGGTAAGGTGCAAAGAGCACGTGGCTCAAATATTCATTTTTCTTTGTTCAGGGAATGCAGTCGTGGGGGTAGTAAAATCCTACCGGGTGGTTCTAGAGTCTCACACAGTGCTGCAGCCAACAGGAAGGTTTTGAGCTAGCCAAAATGCCCTGCTCCCCCTTCACCAGCAGATTCAGATCAGTCACTGTCATTTCTCCCTTTTTCTTTCGTGCTCTATTAAGTCCATTCTCTTCCCAAACTAATAACTCAAAGAGTGTGGTAGTGTCTGAAATGAAAGTCTCTTAAGAAATATTTCCTTTCCTATTGTTTGCTGGCCTTTCTATGTGTACAATGTGCTACGCTCCTTAAGACAAGAAATTATTGCAGGTGATGCAGGTTTTGGGGGGGTTTCTCTCGAGGGGAAGATTTATAGCATCTGAATTTCTTTTTTCTTGCTTGACGAGGTATGGGAACAGCGAGTAAGACTTGTCACCAGGTGGCACCATTAACCTAAGTTATATTTCTGCTAGGTGAGTGCAATGAAGTGCATGTTCAATAGGAAATTAGTAGAAAGATTGCTCTTTTCACCTTCCTCCAGAGCCCAATTAAATACACGGCACAGAGAATAGGCCAAATTCTTCTGTTCGCTGGTACCTTTTAAATAATTTCATGCATTTGCAGTGCTATAATCTGGTGAAGAATTTTCCCCACTTTGTATATGGTAAGTAAAATGCATGCATATATTTCTCCATCAAACACCTTCCTGCTTATGTATTTTGGAAGGTACTGCACATCTGGTGCATCACAAAGCTGCATCTTCCGTAGTGAAATCCCAGAATGGAACCAGGGAATTCTCCTGTGGAAATGGTTGTGTCTACATATTGTTTAAACACTTTTAGACTATATTCTATGAACACACCCGATATGAAATTAATTTTCCTTTGCTTACTAGTGAGTAGCACCGTGCACACTGCAGAGCAGATGACAAATCCCATCGCTGCTTTTCAGAAGCAGTGGTGGCCCCACTCCAGCCCAGAACTGCCGCAGCCTGTATCTGCTTCTGCTGCTTCTCAGCACTCCCAGGATGGTGTAGCCATCCTTGGAAGCAACAAACAAAACTTTTCCCATAGCAGACATTTAAATAGCTTGAGGCAAACAGTTAGAGTTCCTTTTGATGAAGGTGAATTTTATCAGCTTGATCCTAAGGTGGTAAACATTATTGCAATTTTTTTTTTCCTAAACATGATATTAACCTAATGATAGGAGGCTAGGGTGACTCTCAGGAAAGAGCAAATTCTTGTTCTTCTTTGGAGTAGGTATTAAAGAAACACAAACCGTTAGCTAGTTCTTTCTGAATCTGCTGGAATATTTAAAGTGGGTAGTGTGTTATCTAGCAACCTCTGAGATTCTTAAAATCCTTGTTGTAGGATGCAGCTTGTAGTTCCTCCTTAGCTCGTACAAGTAAGCAGGAAAAGAGAGATTTATAGTTAGAAAGATTATCTCATTAACTTTTTATTAGAGTAAAACCGTGAAATGGATGTTGTTCATGTGAACTGTGGATTGTAAGGTCACATTAAAACACTAAGTTGGTGGTATTAGAACACTTGCACTGATGTCAGTGGTTTCTGGGGCATTACTAAGTAGGGTTGTATTGTACTAAATTGCAAGTCATGGTGTAATTTAAGTCATACATAATTTATGCGTCTTCTTGCCTTTGCTTTCTTCTCTGGTCAGCTGTGAAAGTCAATGACTATGCAGTCTTTGTGTTGGCGTCCAGTCCTTGCGTGTATGGTTGAACAAAGGCAGTGGACTCTCCGTCCTTGGAGATATTGATAACCTGACTGGACGTGGCTCTGAGGAACTGGATCTGGTTAACCCTGCTTGAGCAGGGAGGTTGGGGTAGGTGGTCTCCAGAGGTGCCTTTCAACCTCAACTGCTCGCTGAGTCTGTGTCAGAAGAAAGGTCTTGGCCAACAGAACTTTTGAATTTCTCTAATTAAGAGTGTGAAATGCCCCGTGTGGAAACTGCAGGATTGTTCTCAGGTAGACTCCTTGCTGATAAAGATAAGGGCAATATTCAGAGCATTTGGAAAGAATGATTCTCTTGAGATTTGCATTACCATGCATTTTTTTACGGATGTTTGCACATTACAACACAATAGGTAATGTAAATGCCTATTTATCTTCATCCCCTAACAAAGCAGAAAATGTGCGTGATTACATAGTGACTAGGGAGGTTCAGCAATACAATATCTTGAAGACGTGCCATTAAGTATCTTGCAAAAATATTGACAGCTATAAAAAAAATCCTGTATGTACATACGAACCTTTCCAAGTGTCAGTGTGCTGAATCAGCGGACATTTGAAATAGCAGCAATAATAGTGTTATTACAGTAATGGTCTAAGGAGGAAAGCAAGGCAGGGTTTATAGAGAGAACAAGATCAGGCAAGTAGATTTTTTTTTTTTTGATTGAAGAGGGAATTGCCTGGAAGAGTGCCTATTTAATAGTGATTACATTGGTTTATGTACTAAAGGTGATCTGAAACAATGACATTATCAAATTCATCTGTGGTCTAAAAAATGTTATATTTTTTCACCATTTAAAGGGTCCAAATAGTGTATTAGGTAACAGGAGCATCACTCCTGAGTCATGATATTGTACTCGTCTAAGTTTTTACAGTTTTTCTCACTTATAAGTGGAGACATGGACATGGTGGCAAAGGGAAATGAATCCGATGTGTCGATAAAACTCTTTATCTAGGTTCTTCAGGAGAACCTCAGCACCATGAAACCTAAATTGCATAATAACATAAATCCTAAACATAAATCCTAAATTCTTTGGTGTCATAGATCATAATACTTTAACCCATTTATTTTCTCTATTTTCCTGTTGCTTTTTTTTTTCATTTTTATATTTCCTCTATTTTTTCACATCTCTCTCTGGTTTAATTGGTTTGCCTTTTTTTTTTTTTTTTTTTTTTTTTTTTTTTTTTTTAATTTCCTGTGGTCAGTAACAGGTCATTGATTTTGTATAGTGGCATTGTTTGGATTTCTAACGAGTACTGCAAGGACCCAAATGTTTTCTTGGACGTGATGCTGCAGGCGTCTGCCTGGACTTATAACTGATTCTGATCCTGACAGCTTTAAATTATTGCTGTTTCTTTGCCTGCAAGCCTTCACGGAAACTGAAACTCTTGCCCAAGCCCTAACATGTCAGGAAAACTGTGGGCAAAGCATATGAAGAAAGCAATTTATCCATCACTGACAGCAGAGCAGTGCATGACAATCTTTCAATGGCTGCTCAGTGGTGAACTGTGGCGGTGGCAGTTTCCTCGGGTGTGATTTCAGGTCAAAGTGTAGAGCTCCTATATGCTTTCCACAAGTGTACCTACGGATGTATAGACAACCTGTGAATAGTTTATATCTACTTCTGTTAGGGGTCTGATTTAAACTAACTGTAAATTTAAATAGGGCATTTTTAGGAAGCTGGATCTGGATGAAATGTTTCATGAATTTTTTTTCTTTTTTTTAAAAAAAAGATAAATCTGAAATAACCAAAATTATTTGCAAATGCCATTCATATCTGGTTGGCTGAAAAAGAATCAGAATCATAGAATATCTCAAGTTGTAAGGGACCCATAAGGATCATCGAGTACAAATTCTTGCTCCTTGCAGGACTACCTAAAACTAAACCATATGACAAAAAGCATTATCCAGATGCTCCTTGAACTCTGACAGGTTTGGTGCCATGACTACTAGAAGAAGGAAACATTGCAAAGATTNGAAATAACCAAAATAATTTGCAAATGCCATTCATATCTGGTTGGCTGAAAAAGAATCAGAATCATAGAATATCTCAAGTTGGAAGGGACCCATAAGGATCATCGAGTACAAATTCTTGCTCCTTGCAGGACTACCTAAAACTAAACCATATGACAAAAAGCATTATCCAGATGCTCCTTGAACTCTGACAGGTTTGGTGCCATGACTACTAGAAGAAGGAAACATTGCAAAGATTAAGTCAATGGTTTCTAAATCTGGCATTTTGCTTCCCAATAGAATGTAGCGAAATATGTTTTAAAAAATTAACACTCCACCAGCCCCAAAATAATAGAAACATCAATTCTGAAAGCAGAAGTATTTTTCCATTTTAACATTAGATGAAGCAGTGAATGAAGCATGAAATAAATTTTAGCCTACTTGCTTAAGAAACCAGAGCTTATGAATCTATATGGGTAGGGTATGTGCTGATGTGTTTCCTCCACTTATTCCCATGCCTTTCATAAATTTTGACCAATTTTAACCACTTTACACTAAAAAATTGTGCTCTGAGATGTCTCCTGAAAGTGTGCTGCTCTTGGCTGGATTTTATAGATGAAGAACTGAAGTTCAGGAAAGACAGATGTCAAATTTGTTCAGGCATTCAGAGATCTGCACCCATACCTAGGTCATCCAACAGGATATTTAGAGGCTTCCACCATTGCTACACATATTTTGAAGTCTACTCTGAGAGGACGAGACTCAATATTATCAGTGGAGTCTAAAGAAAGAAAACCCGAGCCATTGGATTGTCCTTCCTTTTACATTTTCTAACCAGCTCTTCTTTAGTCATACCTCTGTGCTGGACCTGCTCCCTTCCATACTGGTGAGAAATGGGAGAACCACTTGGCCATTCTGGTTCACATTATCAGGTTTTTCCCTTCTCCCTGATGCTTCCTCCCGGAGCCATTCCCAGCCCAGATATCAACACCAGTGTGTCCGTCCAATGTTGGACATTAACTCCCCCAGCAGTACGACTTGTTGTGTATTCCAGTCCTGCTTCTGCCAAATCCTTCTTGAAGTTGTGTCTCCTCCTTCCCAAGAAGTGCCCCTGTGCTAACCATGGGAGCTTTTTGTGTGCACCTTTAATTGGTATTGTACACTAGAGAGCAGCAAGTTGGAGCGTTGTTTTAATGCTGAAGGAAAATGGGCCCTGAAAAGATTTCAGTTTCTTTTCCAAATTCCTGGAGGAAAATACAAAAGCATTTTATATATCACTGAACTAGGCAATATCATGACTAATTTGCTGTTCGGGAGAATGAAGATATATGGACGCACTTACTTTCAATATGTGTTGCTGACCAAGGTGCCAAGTGAATAGCACAGGTTTTCCATTCTGCCTATGTTCTGAAATTTAAATTTTCAATCATCTCCTTGCCTTTAGTTTAATTAGTCCAACTTAACTGAATTCAATCAACTGCTCTATGCTTTCTCCAAGCAAGATAAAATGCAACGTCTGACTTATCGTTGTTTGCAATATTTTTTATATAGCTGTAAATTACAATTTTTCTTGTTTCCCTGCTTTGTTTTGCTGGCTACATGTCAGAGATATCTGGAACTTTCTGGAAGAGCAAACTCTGTAAAATTTCACAGGCTCTGTGACTCTAGAGTCCTTGAGTCATTGGCTTGCTCTGATTCTTAGTCGATTAAGAGTCTAAATCAAATTTGAAAAGGATACTGATCACCCAAATGACTCTGAAAGCGTTTTTCCATGGCTATAGCTACAGGAACTTACGTTATTGTGTAAGGAAAGACAGTCCAGCAGAGGTATGATCTAAAGAAGATGCACAGAAAGATGGGCGTAGTGGTGTTTGGCCACATTTTCACAAAATCCGAATAAATCTAGGCTTGTAAATATGCCAAAGAGCTATATATTCCTCAGGGAAGTTAACCGTTGTTTTTGAGTGTTGAGAAATTATATTCTAACTCAGATACAGTTGTACACAACTATTTTCATTGTGCTTATGGAGCACTGAGATAAAAGGGGTGATGCAAAGTCAGTCTCTGTTCTGCTGGTGGTGTTCCTTGTACCCCTGAAAACTGCGTCCTGGTGGCAACCCCTGGAGCTTGTTTTTTGGGAAACTCCTCTGAACTTGATACGTTCCTATGCGAGCAGGTATCCTTTTGACCAAGAAAAATGTTCTGCCGTCCTTAAACTATTAACTTGTGAGATGGGATAGCCAACTTGGTGTGTTTGCATAAGTCCACTTCTTTACAGCCAGAGGCTGTTTGCTTACCTCCTGGTCAGGACGACTGCTTCTCATCTGGTCTCTGCCCAATTTATTTTGTTTTACTTGTAGCCCTGCTGCAAATTAAAATTTCAGTGAGTTTAGCTCTGAATCACTCGAATACACAAACCTTTCTGGGTGTAGTTCATGGGGAAGGTCAACAATATAAATGAAAATAAATGAGTTGGGCACAAGAGCCTGTGACTGTGTCTCTACATAGGTGTGGGGATTGTGCTGGGGAGGGTGGCTGATGTGCTGCCTGGGTAGGAACAAGGGGCAGATAAGAATGTCCGATGAAACAAGCTTTTCATGTTGGATGTTAGTGTAACCCTAACTATGATGCTGTGCTGCCATATGGGTAGCAAGTGGATAAGCCTGCAGAAATTTGGCAATGATCAGATCTGTACAGCTGTGGGGGTTTTCTCTGCATAGTGTTTATTTGATTGGTTTTTTTTTTCTCAGAGTTCTCTTCTCCCAGTACATTTGTACTCAAGAGATTTTATACGGTCAACACAGACCTGGGAAATAACAAGGGAAAGATTTTTCTTTGTGGTTCGTTGGTTCTAACATTCAAACATGTCATATTCAAAGGAAATATGTCATTTAAGCATCTCTTTTTTAAACAACCTGTCTTTAGCTAAAAACTGGTGATTTTTTGTGAAGAAACCTAGAGGATGAACACAAATAAGCAGACTAGAAAAATCCTGGTAAATAAGAGGCGGTCTTGCTCTTCTTTTCATTCCTGTTGTCTCCTTCTGGAAATTGGTTAGATTAGGATTTAAGTAAGCCTAAAAGACAGGAGATCAGGAAGAAAATAAAACACATCCAAAATTCACTCTTACATTAACGGAACAATACCCTGAAAGGGAAATCCTGCCAATAGTTACATCTGTGCTTTTTGCAAGATGGTGATAAGAAAGCAAAAGAAATCTCTTCATTTTCAAGATAGCTTCACAAAGAAAGCAACCCGACGTGGAACCATCTCCCACCCTTCACTGCCAGCGGCTGTTGCATATGATGTCCTTGGATGCCCAAAAGATTAGGCAGTCTGATCCACCTGGCCCATGTAACGGGGATCAAAGGCATTTCTCCATCTACAAACGTAAACTCACGGTAAGTGCATCCTTTTACTAAGTCACACAATATTCTCATACTAAACATTGATAGAGCCTTTTTTTTTTTTTTTTGTAATTACACTGAAGCACAAAGTTGTTTGCGTCTGCCAGTCATTATGAACTTGGTAAATGAAGGAAAGGCTGTAACGCAGCGTGAGAAAGATATATTTGTGAAGACTATTTGTCATGAAGTGCAAGAGTTGATATTCCTTTCTTTTCTTTTTCAGCTCTCTGAAAATGAAGAGGACAAATTGAAAGTTATAGTCTGAGAAAACTAATAGGGACATCTGGCTCTTGAGGGGGCAAAATTGTGGACCAGTCCTCTCATGTGGCAATGCATTATGAGCAACAAAAAAGGTATCATTTAAAATTACTTCATGTTCTCAGTACGAGCAGACAGAACATGTGCCAGTGGAAACTTTCCATCTAGTTGTTATTTTCATAAATTAAAACTCTGTTAAAAAAACACCATAAGCAAAAAAAAAAAACCAAAAAAACAAACCAGATTTAATTTGTGACTTGATGATCTCAATACATTCACCAATCTGGAATTTTCTTCTGTGGTACTTTTATTCATTTAATGGCAAGCACATTTTCCATCTTTCTTGAGGTAAAAGCACCTCTACTCCCAATTGCTAAATCTCAGTTATGGTTCAGAACATACAGCAGAAAGTCAGAAATTAGATGGAGTTTCAGCATCTCG
This sequence comes from Syrrhaptes paradoxus, assembly GCA_013400615.1. Lineage (NCBI taxonomy): Eukaryota > Metazoa > Chordata > Aves > Pterocliformes > Pteroclidae > Syrrhaptes > Syrrhaptes paradoxus. The sequence goes on from VZTO01019058.1 coordinate 37,412, forward strand.
GTGGTCATTCAGTCAGGACCAGTCTGGGCAGAGAATAATGTCACATTTTGACAGCTGGAAAGGCACCTGATTGTCAGCTGCAAGATGTGAAAGATCAACACAAAGACCTGAAACCAAAGAAGTATTTCGCACTTGATTGGTGTGAAATTTGTCTTCATGTTTTGGTCTGGTTCCACAGACATTAAATGAGAGTCTGCGTTTGTGGTGGCACATAGTCAAAATCGCTCTTGGCCAGCTGGATACCACATGCCTTTCTTGAATTCAGAGGATTATTACACTGGATCATTAAACTTCTAATTTAATACTCATTATACCTGAAGAAAGTATTTTCCTCTCTCTGGTACTATGTCTTTATCTATTTTTCTTAATGCAAGCTTAATAACTACCAAGCCCTGTCTTCTCAAGAAGTAACAACTGCTTTTAATCTAATCAAAAAAATGTATTGTTGAGAAAGCAGTAATTCTGTCATCCTAAACACATTGTCTGCAACACTGAAGGTTCAGTTTGATCACATTTGGATTCTGAATTGCCAAAGGTATTCAACACCAAAATGTTTTCTCTGGAGACCAAAGAAGGTGGAACAGTCTTCGCTGGGTTTTTCTTGCTGACCTCTCACAAATTGTCTGTTCTTTATGGCCAGGAAACACTGGTCCATGAGATGTCTGTGCTGGCACTTCTCCACAGGCCGCTAGCAGGGCACAGCAGCTGTTTCTTAAGTTCTTCGATATCCTTTCTGAAGTGTAAGGCTGGCATTTTCTTCATGTATCTCTGTGTAGGCACATTTATATCTTTGCTAATTTCCCAGGTGAATCTCTGCTCAAACTGGGTTGATATAGGTGGGCATGGAACACACTTTAGAGCACTCCTCATGCTCTTCTTTCCCTCTAGATGTAGTAGTCTGTCATCGTGAAGGGACTTCATTACTCCTGGCAGAGGAATTAGCCTGTGCGAGAAAAGGGTCAAATCCTCAGTAATGAAAGAGACGCATCTGTGCGCAGTGGGAAGAGTGACGTGAAGGTTTGAGGGTCTCGTTCATTGTTAGAAAGCCATGGGAGCTTGGGAAGAGCCTGAAAATAGGATTGGGATGCATGGAGATGGAGAAGGTTTGTGGTGCAAAGAGACTATAGGGACAAAAACTCACAAAACTCATGTAGGACTCTCCTGGTTTAGCTGTGCTCTGTATTGTCTTTTTACGTGTCAAAGAGCCTTCCTACCTACCATGTCATTTTAAGATCCTTGTTTCTTTCCAACAGCACTTTAGATGTCCTGGCGCCTTAGGTTACATCCCTGGGAAAAGAATGCCCTCGGGTAAAGTGAAAATAAAACTGGTTACTTAAGACCAAATGGACGATAAAAAAGTGAATATTTCTACAAACATCAGTGAAGAAATAAAAACCAGACTTACTCTTCTTACACCCAGATTAAATCAGAAAGGTCTCTGTCTCCCTTTGACTTGCAGACTTACTCTAAATTCTTTCCTGGTGCACACCTTCTAAGGAATTCTTTTATCTGTGCATGTCTTACATTTCAGGTTTACATGCATCAAAGGGAACCTATTCCTGGCAGAGCTGTTCTTTAACTAAAGTCCCTCAAAGGATCCAAATGGATTTAATCTTTACCCTCAACATATGTACATCTTTTCCCTTCAGACTTATTCAGTATATTTTCAGTGATTTAGCTAAAATGAGGGGGCTTAATATCTTAGACTAAGCGTCATCTCCTGCAGTATACTGGCTGTTCAATACCTCTTTGACTTAATGAAGATCACCTTCTCTCTGATTCTTTATATTATATTATATAGCTGTGAATCATATGAAATATTATTAGTATAAGCATCTAAATGGTGCAGAGGTATGCCAGTTATTGAGA
>VZTO01019058.1:39733-56936 GCA_013400615.1 Syrrhaptes paradoxus
CAGTCTGGGCAGAGAATAATGTCACATTTTGACAGCTGGAAAGGCACCTGATTGTCAGCTGCAAGATGTGAAAGATCAACACAAAGACCTGAAACCAAAGAAGTATTTCGCACTTGATTGGTGTGAAATTTGTCTTCATGTTTTGGTCTGGTTCCACAGACATTAAATGAGAGTCTGCGTTTGTGGTGGCACATAGTCAAAATCGCTCTTGGCCAGCTGGATACCACATGCCTTTCTTGAATTCAGAGGATTATTACACTGGATCATTAAACTTCTAATTTAATACTCATTATACCTGAAGAAAGTATTTTCCTCTCTCTGGTACTATGTCTTTATCTATTTTTCTTAATGCAAGCTTAATAACTACCAAGCCCTGTCTTCTCAAGAAGTAACAACTGCTTTTAATCTAATCAAAAAAATGTATTGTTGAGAAAGCAGTAATTCTGTCATCCTAAACACATTGTCTGCAACACTGAAGGTTCAGTTTGATCACATTTGGATTCTGAATTGCCAAAGGTATTCAACACCAAAATGTTTTCCCTGGAGACCAAAGAAGGTGGAATAGTCTTTGCTGGGTTTTTCTTGCTGACCTCTCACAAGTTGTCTATTCTTTATGGCCAGGAAACAGTGGTCCATGAGATGTCTGTGCTGGCACTTCTCCACAGGCTGCTAGCAGGGCACAGCAGCTGTTTCTTAAGTTCTTCGATATCCTTTCTGAAGTGTAAGGCTGGCATTTTCTTCATGTATCTCTGTGTAGGCACATTTATATCTTTGCTAATTTCCCAGGTGAATCTCTGCTCAAACTGGGTTGATATAGGTGGGCATGGAACACACTTTAGAGCACTCCTCATGCTCTTCTTTCCCTCTAGATGTAGTAGTCTGTCATCGTGAAGGGACTTCATTACTCCTGGCAGAGGAATTAGCCTGTGCGAGAAAAGGGTCAAATCCTCAGTAATGAAAGAGACGCATCTGTGCGCAGTGGGAAGAGTGACGTGAAGGTTTGAGGGTCTCGTTCATTGTTAGAAAGCCATGGGAGCTTGGGAAGAGCCTGAAAATAGGATTGGGATGCATGGAGATGGAGAAGGTTTGTGGTGCAAAGAGACTATAGGGACAAAAACTCACAAAACTCATGTAGGACTCTCCTGGTTTAGCTGTGCTCTGTATAGCTGTGTCCATATTCAAAGAGCCTTCCTACCTACCATGTCATTTTAAGATCCTTGTTTCTTTCCAACAGCACTTTAGATGTCCTGGCGCCTTAGGTTACATCCCTGGGAAAAGAATGCCCTCGGGTAAAGTGAAAATAAAACTGGTTACTTAAGACCAAATGGACGATAAAAAAGTGAATATTTCTACAAACATCAGTGAAGAAATAAAAACCAGACTTACTCTTCTTACACCCAGATTAAATCAGAAAGGTCTCTGTCTCCCTTTGACTTGCAGACTTACTCTAAATTCTTTCCTGGTGCGCACCTTCTAAGGAATTCTTTTATCTGTGCATGTCTTACATTTCAGGTTTACATGCATCAAAGGAAACCTATTCCTGGCAGAGCTGTTCTTTAACTAAAGTCCCTCAAAGGATCCAAATGGATTTAATCTTTACCCTCAACATATGTACATCTTTTCCCTTCGGACTTATTCAGTATATTTTCAGTGATTTAGCTAAAATGAGGGGGCTTAATATCTTAGACTAAGCGTCATCTCCTGCAGTATACTGGCTGTTCAATACCTCTTTGACTTAATGAAGATCACCTTCTCTCTGATTCTTTATATTATATTATATAGCTGTGAATCATATGAAATATTATTAGTATAAGCATCTAAATGGTGCAGAGGTATGCCAGTTATTGAGACCAGTTAGGATTGTAATTAAATTGTTTAGATAGAATCATAGATTTGGGATAACTACGCTTTATTTACTCTCTTCTTCTATATAACAGCAACAGGCAGGAATGAGATTGGGAGATATTCCTGGGGAAATATTGTCAGAGTCTTGATGAAGGGTACCAGGAAATCAGAGAAAAAAGGGCAGAGGAAGAACTCAAAGAAGAAGGCAGGGCAAAAAGTTCAAGGAGATGGCCTGAGGACATTGAATTCAAAGTCTGCCCACTGAGGAGGAAAAGAAAGCATGGCCAAAAAAAAAGGTGAAAAGGAGAAAAGCAAAGAAAGTGAAGGAGAGAAAAGTCACCAGATTAAAACTTTAAAGAGTAAAGTCCAAGAGACGAAGAGGAAATGCTTAAGTGAAAGGAGGGCATGAAAATGATTGTATATAGCACCTGAATTTAGATTTATCTTTTTCAGATTTTTCTTATTTTAATCTGAAAGGAAGCAGAATTTTGCAAAGTAAAGATTGAGAGTTAAGGGAGATTCTGTGTCTGTAGGTGTATATGTCTGTGTAAATGGTCTGAGTGCCATTGGTGGGGTGGAATTATGATGGATAGTGAAGGAGAAGAGTATCATCCTGCCACAGTATGAGTTTTACTGGTGACTGATGGATTTTGAAGTCATAATGGCAGGGTGAGCTTCATTGTTCCAGATTTTGGAGGTCTGCAGTGACCTCCTCTGAGATGACTGTCTAAGGGCCATTTTATTATCGGTGGAAAGAAATAACTTCTTTTAAGGTGTGAATCATTCAGTCTCCTCCATCTTCTCAGGATGAGATGAACTCTGCCACAGAAAAATCTATTTCTGTCCATTGTGTAAAAGTCTTGTCTAGACCACTAGCTCGAAGATGGACCACTATGCTACAAAAGTGTTTCCTTACAGTGAGACAAGTCCTGTTTGAAAGGTGTACCATTAGTACATATTCTGTTTTACCATATTCACATTTTTCATTATAATTGTTCTATGTTGACCATATAAAAAGGAAATACTGGATTCTCCTCCCATGAGACACTCTTCTTGACTTCCCTCCTGCCCTTTTTTTAGCATGGGAAACACCTTAGGGATTCCATTCTTGCAGCTCAGCTCAATGTAAAGGAGAGCTAGTACAGGAAAACTACTGAGGACACCTAGGATGGTACGATATGATTCCCTTGGCACTTAATAGCATTCCAGGAGATTTTAGATATGCCCATTTGTCTGACTGCAGCTGCTGCCCAAACCACTGATGCGAGACCCATAAACTCCTGGGTTCAGGACTGCTTCTTTCTCAGTGAAAACACTTATTAAAAATACACAAACACTATGATGGCTAGAGTTTTCTTGGGGGTCTCTGTAGCTTCTTGGTATATTTGGCTGATAACCTGCTTCAGATATTGCCAGAAACTGGCCAAGCTTCAGAAATGCCAGTTTGCTTCCCCAAAAAGTCTGAATGGGACCTGTCTCCTGGGAGCACCATCTGACCTCCTGAGAAGGTCCTTGGGGCCTCCATTGCAGCTCCTACTTGACTGAGCTGCTGGATGTCTAGGAGCTTTGTCCTGCGCTGCATGAAAAGAAGTGTGACCAGCAGGTCAAGGGAGGGGATTCTCCCCTTCTTCTCCGCTCTTGTGAGACCCCCCTGCAGTGCTGCATCCATCTCTGGAGTCCTCAGCACAAGAAGGACATGGACCTGTTGGAGCAGGTCCAGAAGAGGGCCATGAAGATGGTCAAAGGGCTGGAGCACCTTCTGTATGACAGGCTGAGAGAGTTGGGGTTGTTCAGCCTGGACAAGAGAAGGCTCCAGGGAGACCTTACAGCAGCCTTCTAGTGCTGAAAGGGGGCTACAGGAGAGATGGGGAGGGACTGTTGATCGGGGGTGGAGGGATAGGATGAGAAGTAATGGTTATAGGATGAAAGAGGGGAGATTTAGATTAGTTATTAGGAAGACATTAGGGTGGTGAGGCAGTGGCCCAGGTTGCCCAGAGAAGCTGTGGATGCCCCATCCCTGGAGGTGTTCAAGGCCAGGCTGGATGAGGCTTTGAGCAACCTGGGCTAGTGGGAGGTGTCCCTGCCCATGGCAGGGGGGTAGGAACTAGGTGATTTTTAAGGTCCCTTCCAACCCAAACCATTCTGTGATTCTGTGATTCTAAATAATGAAGGTCAATGACAAAATATAAAAGGAGTAGGGGTATAGCTTGCCCTCCCTCTCCCCCCAAACAGTAGGGTAGACAAGGATGTGAACCAGCCTATATTTTATACCTTATTATTTCTGGAACAAATCCTTACATCTAGCCCTTCAGAGGAAAATGCATCCTAGTTAGGCACAAAGCCAAAGCTCTGCATTTGCTTGTGACAGAGTCCTATGTGTAAATCATTCTAGCTTACACTCTTGCTAGCTTTTAATGCACCACTTCAGAGTTGTTATTTTTTTGCAGTGGGTGAAAAGCATTTGGAAGATACACTGGATTTTCCGCAGCGTAACACAGGTTGTTTGCAACTGCAGAAAGAAATTGAATGCTTCTTCCTCATACAACTCCTTGAAGTCAGTGTTATCATTTGTAATAATCCATATTGAGGAACAGGAGCATTCACAATCATGAGAAGGAACCAGGCGGTTGCCCTCTCTTACATTAATATTAATTTGTATCGCACAGAATTGGATAGCTTCACTAAGATTTGTCCTTTTTCCTGTCCCCATGTGTCATATTTGACTCTGCCACAAACCTTCAGATTAGAAAATCACGGAAACAAATGCCTCGGTTTCCCTGATTGCAAAATAGAGACCAGGATACCTGCCTACCACAGGCAGTGTTTTGGTGATTGCCTGTAACTAAGGAAATTTTTATCCCTAGAGACACTTTTGGCAATATTTTTTGCAGCTGCAGGAAGGTTCCTTCCCTGTCTGAGGAGGGTCAGTGATAGCCTATGCTGCAGGAACTGTGAGGAGGGGGTATGGGGAAGGGTATTAATAATAAGTGAAGCTCTGAATTAGGAATTCAGAATTGTATCTCAGCCTGAGGTGATATAAAAAACATGAACAGTCAAAAAAGTCTGATTTCAGAAGTGCTAACATGGTTTTTTTTTCATATTCATAAGGTCAAAATAAAATACTTTGTGTAAAAATTCTGAAAACATTCTATTTTATTTGAGGTGTTCTATGTAAAAGCAGGGAAAGGATGGAACTGTTTCATTTGTAGCATTCAGTACATCATTCAGAGCAGGTAAGGGAAGATGAAGGAGTTAGCAGCCTCAACAGGTTTGTCACCATCATCCAATTCTAGACTGTCAAAACCAGTCCCTAACAGACAGGGCTACCCACTGCCTCTCCCCCCTTGCCTGTCCCTTCTGAAGAGTTTGTAGCCATCCACTGCAGTTGCACAGCGGTTGTGTGAGCCATCCCACCACGTTTCTGTGGTTGCAACTCCATCATAGTTTTCCTGGGAAGGTGGGGCAGTCACAGAGATGTGCTGGGATGCAGCTTGTCGCTGTTCCCTGCTGTCCCGTAAGTCACCACGTTAAGCTAGCGAGAGGACAGGGAATCCTCCATATCACGCGTGTCAGTTGTGGCAGGTGCAGAGCTTCGAGCAGTTAAGTGTAACCTTGATGGTTTTCGAGTCACTGCTTGATATGGGTGGGATGTCTCGTCTGTATTGGGACTGGTGAGAGTAATCCCAAAGTCAGCCCTACATGTCGATATAGCTGTCAGGCTGTACCTCTGTGCAGATGCTTTTCTGTGCATATGTAAGCTATGGATTTTTTTATTTCCAGTGTGTCTTTGAGCAGATATTTCACTCTCTGGTTGTAGCTGGAAATAGTGGAACAAATTATTTTCTCCTCTTACGGTGATATAAATATGGAGCAACTTCCCTGACTGCAGAATTACTCGTCACAGATAAGACTGCAGCCTGTATTTGTATCCGTTCGTACCGGTGTGACCCTCTCCTGTGGTATGCACCCCACTCTTCTCACCAAATATTCAACATCTCGCAGCATCAGGGCTTTGCTAACTCCTTTTTCTTTCACGTGGGGGTGTCTGTGTGTTGCTGAATGCTCCAGATGGATGAGACCTTGGCATTTTTGGTCATTTAGAGGACGCTGAAAATCTGAAAAAAGGCTTTCATTATCTTAAAACACTTTCTGATTCGAGATATTCTGCTCACATATGCGTGCCCCCCAGAGATGCAAAGATCTTTTCAAACCAGTTACTATGCTTTTGCTCTGCTATTGAATTTTACTTTCTATGATCGCTTTTTCTTCCCTTCAGCCATCTCATCTTCTGTGAGCTTATTAGCCTTACACTTAACAATTCTGAGTGTATCCTTCTGTACATTGTAAGTCAAAGCCGTACGGGTAGAAGAGTGGCTACGCTCTCTCTCTTCGAATGTCCTTCAGTAATATATTGTGCTTGCGTTCTCCCTGCGCTGCTGGGTGCATTCACAACACACTGAAACAAAACACAATGAAGCCTGTGCCAGCATCTTCCTCGAGAGATCTTGAAACTCAGTGATAAAATTTCTATGTGGGAAGATTTAATTTATCTCTTTATTTTCTCCTAAAAGCAACCAAGAACGCCATTAGCCCCTATTTAAAATGTCAGCATTTCCCATAACTGCCACGCGATAGTGCCTTGCATTGCCACAGTTTTCCTTTGTATTCAATAATTAAAGTGTTGAAGAAAGATGGTACTATTTGGCATGTGTTGACTTTTGAATGCTTCCTACCTTATCCGTCCTGAGACATAGCAGTTTGCCAGCTGATCATCACTGCCTACCAGTGCCTGTCTTCAGATGGCATTAGACAGATTTGTGCTTCTGTGCCGTGTCACGGGGAGTGTTTTTCATATCACACCCTCGTCAGAACATATGGCTTTGACCCTGAACCTGTTAAACTGGAGGCACTATGTTGAGTCAAGAGTTTTCCCAGTTGTAATCAGGTTAACCAAACACCAGTGCAGTGACAAAGATTTCTAGCAGTGTCATTTACATCTGGGGTGATGCTTTAGTCTTTCTCATTCAGTTTTTCAGTAATACTAATGATTTTCTAGCTAGTAGTAGACACGTTGCTAGTAGGAGGCACATGCCATTGCTTCTTGAAACTTTCTGTAATCATATGTTATTTTTATGTCTACTGAAAGGCCCTGCTTTTGCATCGTGTTTATATTAGAAGTAATTGTCCTTTTATAGCCCCAGCATGTTGAATGACCCTAGAAGGGTTCAGCAAAGATGGTTGCACTGCAGGGAAGGCTGTCTGCTTATGAAACGCTGCTGTGAGCTAACAGCAATGATGGGATTTAATCAAGTTCAGAAATTGGCAAAAGACCACTAGTTTTCCCTTCTGGAAGACCTTAGAAAGCAGAGGATAAAAAACTTAGATTAAATATTCTGGAAGAGCTTCAGTGACTTGAGTGAGGCACAGAGCTGAATCCTTTATGAAGTTCACTCCGGGCCAAACAAATGGATCAGCTTTTCCGTTCTACATCTCATCTGAAAAGTGGCACCTCTGATTGCAATGTGCTCCTTCAAGCAGGTGTTTGCTACTTAATCATATAGAAACCATCTCACCATTCGAAGAGCATCTGGAAGCAATGATGGTGTGGCTCTGCTCAACCTAATTCAGCTGGATTCCAGAAAGGATCCCTAAACAAGACAGAGCATCTACAAACTTGGTCAGTCGTTAACTTAACCTACCTGATACTTCACACACATCTGAGAAGCAAACCAGGGACGTTTCTGTGTATTTGTTGATACTTTGTTCTTCCATTTTTGGTTATGACAAATAATATAAGAGTTTTAGGCCAGATGCACAAAAAATACATGGGTCCCTAGGTGCAACTAATTTCAGCTTAACTTAAGTGGATTTGTGGACCGCAGACGTCTTACATATTTACAGCTTCCAGATGTTTTGCCTTATAAGAAATCCTGGTGTCGTATACGTGGTCTCATAGCAACCTCATGGGGTCTCAGTGGAGAATGACAAAGGTGTTTAGGCGCTTGTATCTGCAGGAGAGCATCCACCAGGATCTATAAAACTTCTTTGCACACGCTGACTTCTGGTGGAAGTTGAATTCTGAAGGTTTACATATGCTTTGGTAAATCCCACTGGCCACATCACTTTCTTATTTATGTGCCTTCAAAAATCCGGCCCAAGGATTGCTGGTGTAGCAAGGGTCATAAATCTCTACGTACAGATATTTCCACACATGTATATATGGTGGTAAATACCACTGAATCCTCCGCTTTGTTCCAAGCAGATATCAGCCCCCATTCAGCCTTGTGACTGGGGTCATCACTGACATCAGTACAAAGCAGGCCAGCTTTCATTCATTCATTGCTACGGTTTGGCTACTTAAAGACACTAACAAAGAAAATCAGCTCTAAATTCAATTTAATCAGCCAGTCAAGATAGCTTTATGGCTGCTCTAGTTTTTTGAAGTGCAAAGGAGCTGGAACATTATCTACTCTAATCATGTGAGTACAAAACAGGTGAAAAATGCTACTTCTGGAACAAGTAGATGAGAATTTTGATATAATAGTGTCTGTCACTCACTGAACAGGTACCAGAGCACTGCACAACCAGTCAGCGGTCCAGGTGGGGAGCAGATAGTGAGGGCATAATCATTCTCTTTGACTAGAAGTGATGCCATCAGTCAAAAGAGTATCCTAAGCAAAGTAAGGACTCATAGAATCATTAAGGCCGGAAAAGACCTCAAGGATCAAGTCCAACAGTCAACCCACCACCTAACCCACTGAACCATGTCCCCAAGCAACACATCTGCACGTTTCTTGAACACCTTCAGGGATGGTGACTCCACCACTTCCCTGGGCAGCCTGTTCCAATGCCTGATCACTCTTTCAGTGAAGAAATTTTTTCTAATATCCAGCCTAAACCTCCCCTGATGCAACTGGAGGCTACTGCTTTAAAGCCTTCTAGTGGGGCTATCAGAACAATGGCCCTGGGCAAACTTGTCCCATGGCTTCATCCACTGCACTCTTTCCTGTCCAGGCTGTGGAGCATCAGTTTTGTGAAGGAAACATTCAGCCAGACTCTGTTTAATCTTCTCCTCTGTAACTGTGATACTGTTAGCAACTATGGCAAACATTTTTTTCTCCTGGATTTTCATAGTTGTCAAATAGTTGCAGAATTACAATTTTGTATGTATTAAATTACTTTCACTAGTGTTTATGCGGCATTACATACCATTATGTAAAGTCTCATTCCCATATCCTTTATCACTGTGTTGCACTTTATTCTGTGGGTGTTATTATTACATGAGTATTGTTGCCTGTTTTTTGCTTTTTTCCAGTTGAATTAATTGTGATCCCAAGTTTCAAAGTTGTGTTGGGCCTGTCCTGTCCACAGCTCAGGAAACCAATATAACTGTTCCCACTGCTGGGAGACCTGCACCACACTGCACTTTTGAAGTTATTATTTCAGCAGTATGGAGAACTCTTGTGCTTGCTGCATATGTATGTGTGCGTGCTCTGGGTTTCTGTGTCCCCAGATAGTCCCATCCTATTGCTGGGTAGTGTCAGGCTTAAATGAAATGAAGAAAGTTAGGCTTTATTTTTTTTTTTCCAGATCGGTTAAACTTGATTAAATGTTATCTCATTTAAGATTCATCTTCTGCCAGCAGATGCTCAAGCAGAACACCCAGTAAAACTAAGCAGAGTTGTGTGTGTGTGCTTCAGGAGCAGAAGCCCCATTTTCTCCTTTTTTTTCTCTCGTGCTGTCTGGCAGCCATTCTTCATTTAGTAACTTCTAAAAATTTAATTAAGGTGCAGGTGACTTCTCTTTCAGATCATCCATGAAAAAATGGTATGCCCTAGGAACATCCAGGTTCTTTCATCTGGCTATACTATTTTTATATTCTTTTGTATAGAGCTGCTGAATCTAGTGTTAGATCAACCGGTAATTCTTTGGTCAAAATCTATGGGTAAATTTTGTATGCTTGTTACAAGTCTTTCCAATTATTCTATACATTTTCTCTGCTGAAATGTCAAGTTTAAAATAAGCCCACTGCCTTCCTTTCCTTCCCTTCCCTCTGCTTGGAAATTTGGCTCAGAAAAGCAGCATCTGTCAGTAGACTGAGCTGGAGGTGAAGTGCCAAGAACTCGCAGAGTCTGCTCTTGGCACAGCCGAGCGCTCGGGCTGTGCAGTCATGGGCAGGACCCTTCTTCTCCATGCTGAACTTTGAAGGAGCCTCAGGCTGGGCTGGAAATTTACAGATATGGTTTTGTCCTTTTACTTAATTGCATCGGCGTTGTGAAGCCTGTGGACTTGGCTGGCAGCAATAACCAAAGAGCTGAAAACCTCTCATTTTTGTCTGCATCTACAAAGCTGCACCTGCAAAGGCATCTCTACAGCGGTTTTTGCACTTCCCAGCACCACATGAAAGAAACAAAACCACTTTAAAAAATAAGCTTTAAGAGATGTTTCTCTTATGTAAATTAGGGGTACAAAGAAATCTATTTAATAGAGATGTTGTGAAGATTGAGTAGTTAAATATTTAAAGATCTTTGAAAGCATCTGTAATTATGTTCAGTGAGTACAACTTAAATATTTTTCTTAAAACAAACAGGAAGCAGACACTCAAAGTAGTTGTGTGTTACCTTCCTACACAGCCACCTTCACTGCTCCCACTGTGTTTCTGAGATAATGCATTACTATTTTTTTCCCCAGGAAAAATCCCTGCTTTCCTTCTATTATTTATGACCTATGAAGAATAATTAATGCTAAATATATGTGTCAGCTCCTGTTTATTACAGTTACCAATTTGTCAGTGATCAATAAAATAGTTTGGTCAATAATATGTTGCTATAAATTCTTTTTTTTTTTCCACTCCCTTCAGCTCTGCCTTGTTCTTTGCTATTGCTTCTTGGTTGAGGTAAATAGTCTACCTGGATTTTCTGGAGCAATGGTTATCAGTACACGCATGGGTCAGACAGTGTTGGTGTGCTGTCTGGAGGTATATTTGCAGTTGCAGCCTCTTCACAAATCAGAAATCTCAAGCCTTAGGTTCTTAACTTTTCTTTCCTCACTCTTGCAACTTTTTTTTTTCTTCCTGTCTCAAAGCAGACTGCAAACATGGTTTTTTTTTTTTTTTTTTTTTTTTTTTTTTTTTTTATTTTTTTTATATTATTTTTNGTTTTTGTGTTAAAATCTGCCTTCTAGATGTTTGTCTTCTACATTTGTTCAATAAAAGCTGTTAACTCTGTGTCTTCTTTCCCTCTTCCTCTGTACAAAATCTGAAAATTAATTTTTTTCAGGAATTCAAATGTAACTTTACAAGAGGCAGTGGTAGTGCCCACTTACATGACATCCTATTCACTTCTATTGAAGACTACATGTGAAACTTTATTCATTATAAAATTAGAAGAACCTACTCCAGGATACATTGTTCTTTCATTTTTTCACTTATTAATTGCTTACTGCTCTGACATTTCGCTACAGTTCTTGAAGGCTTACTGGAACTGTAACAGGGTTTACAAATCTGCCAAATTTAAGTCTTCCTATCGCACTGAAGAGAACAGAAGAGGTAAGATGTGCTCCTTCAGGGATGTTCAGCAAAACTTTCGTAGGCACCTTTAAAAAAGTCATGATCTCATGACCACTAAACAAAGGCACTGCCGTATGTTGTCTTTCCAGTGACTGATTTTTGATTTTTAATGGCTTGATGTCCACACCACTGGGTCAAAACAAAAATGCAGGCGAGAAACCAAAGATGAAATTGTCTTTTAAGTTGATCTGCTGTTTCAATTTTTTTTTTTCCTTAAGAATTGCTAACAGTCATCAAAAAGGCAGGATATGGAAACTTAACCCACTTATTGTCTGATATATTCTGTGGCAAAACAAGATTAATAGTACCACTTGTCTTGGATTCTTAGAATACTGAGAAAGTACATTTGTATCATGGGACTAGAACACCACGGTAATGAGAAACACAGAGACGGGAGAAAATGAGGTGGAGGGTTTTAGGCACCCTACTATGGTGGGAAAGAGCAGCAGAAAAGGACTCTTGAAAAAAAAAAACCAAACCCACCCTTCTGTTACTTGCCAGTGCTTGATTTTAGGTGGAGCTGTTGCTCAGGGAAGACTTGCTGTTGAGTATAATGTGACAGAAAATCATCTTGCTTTGTCTCACTGATTTGATTAGATTTTTAACCTCCGTTCTGTGCATTGTTAGTAGAAATGTAAACTCTTAGAGGGAAAAAACTTCCTTTTAACACACAGTCTTATCATTGTTAAACTTCCCTCTGCAATGGACTGTGGTGTCGATTTGGCACTTTAGACATTTTGCTTCTGGTGCTATCTTAGGTTATTTGGCTGGAGTATGTCAATATAGCATCTGAGCGTGCTCAGTGCTAATGACTTTGTAAGTAAGGAGTGTTAATGATGTTATTGTAAAACTCCTTTTGTTGTTAGTTTGGCTAAGATTTCTTCACGAATCCCACAGGAACAGCTCAGAAGAGTTGTTCTGGAGGAAGATGGTTGTGTGTGTTGTGTGTGACTGTAGTCCTAGAAAGGAAATGTCATCGGACAAGTTGGTTTGACAGTTTTTCCAAGAGGCAGCCATGCTGGTGTCACCCAGTCTTCTCCTCCTGTCTCAGAATTACCAGATTCACAAAGTAGGTGTTGAGTTTGCAAGATGGGATGGCTACAGGCATGTGGAACAACATTGCACAGGAGCTTTCATTCATCTTGGATCAAATATGCTTACTTTCAGAGCAAGCTGCTTAAACTCTTCCAAGCTCAGAAAGAATATATTCCCTCCTCCACCAATGGAGTTGCCTTTCTTAGAGCAGAAGCACCCCTCTCCGTGGCATGCATGGGTGCCATGCAGATACCTCTACCCCATGACTGGTAAAGCCAAACTCCACTTTAGGAGGCAGAGAAAAGCTGAGGTAGTAATCCCCCTCAACCATTAAAGGGGGTGCAGGTAGAATGGGAAAAAGCAATGGCTGCAGTCCATTTCTCTCACAGCCTTGCAGGAGCTTCCGAGCACTTGGCCTCATTCCTGAGGTCGCATGCTCGTGAAAGGATCTAGTGCTTTAGCGTGGTGATGGGCTCAGCAGTTACTGTCTGAACCTTGATCTTCACTTGAGGATGAGAAATGACTAATTTACATGGGAAGAACTCTAGCTAGCAACAACAAAAATAAGGGTATTGTCTCTATTCTGCTGGGGCCATTGATTTCAAGGCCTACTGGTTAGAGGAGAATATGCAGAAAAATGTGTATTGCTTTCCAGACGATTGCTGAAGGTCTAAGAAGGAGGGAGAAGGATCAAATTCTAATTAGAGCGGTTTTAAAATGTCAAAAGTCTTCCTTTACTAACTTATGAGCAGTAGTCATCTTTTTAAATATGATTTTTTTTCCCCTCAGTCAAGTTTCCTATTTTAGTTGAATAGTTTTGGATGTGGCCAGTATGGAGGGCTGGGCAGGTGGTTCAATAGTCTGTAAAATCACCTTTGAAGCAAACTCAGACTTTTATCCAGTCAGTTTTCTGAAAGAATTACGTTACCAATCCTCTTTCTCATTCTCATGTGCTGCACTGCCATTGTTTTGTTCCAAAAAGATGACAGTAGGTGTGACAGGATCATATGATTTTTTTTATTTTTATTTTTTTGCAGATATTGTCTTCCCAAGTTCATGTAGAGGAAAGCTTTACCTAGTGTGACTTCTTGGGAAGGTGAGATGGTTGAATCTGACTCTGGTGTTTCCAACTCCGCTTAAAGAAAGTAGCAGAGGAGGTTTAATTAGGAATATTCTTTGGCTGCATAAATCAAAGCAACTGTTTAAAAAAGGGATGACTGTTCCTGGGACTCTTAAGCACTCTTAAATCCTACTGGAGCTAGTAGGATGTAGAGGGTCACAACAGCACTAGGCAAGATCATCCCACTACCTTGTGAGGTTCAGTACTAGTAAGTACAGAGTGTGCATGGGTTTGACAAGATCTCCTATTTAGCATTTTTATATGATGAATTGCTAATGAATCGCTTCTATTTACATAAGAGAATAAATTATTACGCTTAATTTTGAATGTACTTACTATATGCATTCTTTGACAGGTTCTTCTCCTCTGGTATTTTTTGCAGTTCAGCTTCAGCCATCAGCCTGCACCGTGGGACCATTAGTGACCACTCCAGTTTGCTGCTTCACTTGCACCGTGGCACTTTTCAACATCCAGGACAACTCAATAATTCTGCTGTCAAGACTGTGGACATAAAGACCAGTCTGCATATTTGTGTCCCTGAATTCCTTCCACTTGAGGAAAACCTGTACTATTGGATAAGGTCCTGAAACATTTTTTCCTGAAAGAAAAAATCATCCTGAAGTGGGGGAAAGACATGCTTCTTGGACGTTATTAATTTGACTCATGGAGCTGTACAGAAGCAGATGTTGATATGATGCAGTTGACATGTGAAAGAGTACCAAATGGACATTCTTCAAGAAGTCAGCTCCATCTTCCCTAAGTCATCACTATTCTCTTAGTATGCCATATTTGTGGGGACTCATTCAGCGTGTGTATGAGCTTTCCCAGTCCTAAATTCATTTAAGCTGCATATTTCGTCTGGAGAGAAAACTGGAGACAGAGTAGCCCATGAGTTGCATTGAAGCAACATTCCTCACTTCTAGGGGACTGATGTGGTGGCATGCAGGAATCTAATGTTCCATGAAATTTATGATTTTTCACTTTATTGAAGAAATAATTCTATTTGTTTGTAGGTTTATGATCTTGCAGTCTTGAATACACAGTACTGCAAGTCACAAATCATTTTATCTGTCAGCTGTTCTGTCTTAAATGAAGAAATATTATATATTGTTAATACCCTGATCTCCAAGAGTTTGTGAAAAAAATGATTTTTGAGTTAAAATGTAAATTTAAAATGTTGAACATTTATTATTAAAATTTATTTTTTTAAAAAAAGAAAAGTATCAGTTCTATGAATTAATTCTTTTCTAACAGGCAGCAGAGAGGGAACCGCTATGGTGTTTCTCTTGAAACTGAGAAAGTGGCTTGCGCTGTAGATGGATGTGTGCTGTGAACTTGTTTGTTCATATATAACTTTTTCCAAGCGAAAAGTCCTCTCTGCAATGTAGGGAATTCTGTATATAACTATGACACGCATGCCTACATGCTCACATGGGCGGGAAAACTGTCCTACTGTTATCTTTGTGTCCACAGGCTAACTCTGAAACTTTCATCCTTTGTTGTTCCCGGTGTTGTGGCAGCTGGAGCAGGAGCCTGTAAGCTCTGGGTTCAGTTCTCAGTGTTCCCGCTGACTTATAGCACACTCCTGTGTGCTATTTTCCAGTCTGCCGTAAGAGGTGGATAACATCTCTCTTATTAGCACACTGTGGGATTTCATCCAGTCGTGTTTGTGCACCGCTTTGAGATTTTTCTGCTGAAGGTGGTAATACTATTTCTTCCAATTCCCAGTTCACCTGTGCTGCAAAGTTAAGTAGGAGCTTCTTGAGATCACAATTACTTCCCTAACATGGCTATTATCTCCTGATTGAGATTTAGTGATTCATTTACTGATAGCCAGAGGTTTTTGCGTGGAGGTTGTCTTAATAACCTACAGGCTTAGAAGAATCATTTTTGCATCTTTGCCAGCCAGTGGTAGGGTATCTGTATTCCATATATTTCTATTCAGATTTTTCATAGGGGAATTCAAAGGTTAGACATGAAACTTGCTTTATTTTCACTCAGATCTGAGAAAGACCTGTCAAAAGCTGTTGCCCTTGGTGCGGTAGGTTGTTCTCCTTTCCCTAGAGAAAGGGAGCTGTTTGGTTTCACCTTGTGCCATAGAAAATTTGTTTTCTTTATTGCAATGAAGGAGGACAGAATTTAGAAACTATCTGATGTAAAAAGTGTAGGGAAAATAAGAGCACTATTATTTCTGTCCATTTTAATAACAGGAGGGTCAGCGCTGTAGTGTCTATATAAGAGCAAGGTTTTGGAGCTGGTTCACTAGAGGAAGAAGAGACTATTTTTTAAAAATATCTGTTTTTAAACTTCCTCTCTCCCACCCAAAATGAAGGTGTACATAATGAAAATGTACAGAAGTTAATTATCTATATTTTAACTTATGTAGTAACTTTCATATAGACCGTAAAAGGGACTATTTTGAATTTGTAACAAGGCAATGAGTTGAAAACAGTCAGTACCCCTAATCATAAAGATGGTTTCTGTCTTTATTAGTTTCTAGCCCCATGCTGAATATATGGAAATCAGAGTAGAGGCGATGAAGTGAGACTTCTCTCCCTGTCCGTGCGGTCCTTGGGGCTGGTGAGCAGGTTTGAATCCTTGTGGAGGCTTGGAAAAGCAACATGTGTCAGAGATGGGAAGCTGAGATGATAAATTGCTTCTTACAGGGGTGTTCCATTAATCCTTCCTGGTCAAGATCCTATGTGTGAAGGGACCTTGCCTTTAGGTACAAAATCCCTAAGCTGATAAATCATAATCTGTAGGCAAAAGTCATTTGTTACTCAGTATTAATGTTGAAATAATTGATGTGACTAATCTAGCCAGTCTTAAATCTGCTCCTTAGAACAGCAGGAGACCTCAAGGAACCCTCTCCACCTGTTATAAGGGCTCAGTCCTTTAGCCTCAATGGGCCTGTGCAGTAGGATGCAGATCCCTGATGTCTCTTTTCTCCCAGAGGAAGGGACTGGAGGTCAGCATTTGCTGTTGTTTGGGTTATTACGCTCAAAATCTTGTTTATGGGCAAAGAGTAAGCACACATCATATGTAGGTAAAGACATTGGTAGTATAACTGAAAACTTAAAAGTCTAATAATTATTAGGCTAGATGTAACTGTTTGAGAAAAAGAAAACCCCAGTTGCCGTAGTTATGCTCACACTTTTTAGTTCCTGCCCCTTTTCCTGGTGGTGTGCTCACTCTTGCACTGCTTCTCTGGGTCTTAGTTTCAGTCTAGCAGTGGTGCTGAGGAGCGTGGGATCTTAAGACAAATCATCAGCATCTGGAATTGTTTTCTGGGAGGAATGTGATGTTTGTGCTGATGGTTTCTTCTTCTCTGTAGGATCCACGTGGGGCTGGTTTTGTGTTTTCTAACACACTTTTACACTTTTGCTCATTCTTCATTGGTCTGCAGCTCCAGGTTATATTTTCTATTTGGTGACTTTTTCATATGTCAGACATTATTCTTTGTTCTCTTTGTTACCTCTAAAGCCAGATTTGTCCTGTTTCAGGTCTGCATTTCCTTTAATTGACCATGGGTGAGTTAAAATATAAATATATAAAAATAAACATAAATATATATAAATATATAGTGGTGGGCTCTCCAGTGTCAGCCTGTGCCCATCTCTTATCATCCCCTGCCT
>VZTO01019059.1:0-24138 GCA_013400615.1 Syrrhaptes paradoxus
AGACAGAAATTGATCTCAAACCCGAGGTGTTGGACCTGCTGGGCGTGGTTTGGTGTGGGTCCCTGCGATGTGCTGGTAAATGAAAAATGGTTCCAGGGATGCTGCAACATTTCTGCTTGGTACAGCAGAGCTGTTCGTTTCTCCAATGAGCTCTGCCTTGGCTCACCATTCCTAGCCCTGCCTGAAAAATAACATATTGGCCAGCTAATCTTGTGAACAGCAAGTTTAGTGATGTAATTTAATTTTCATACCATTATGACTGAGTTTTGAATTTGTTTTATGGATAATCAGCATTATCCTCTACCCTACATATAGAATAAGATCCTAAAGTTCTGGTTGTTTTTATTGGTGCACCACCTTTGGGCACTGTAATCATCATTTTACAGTCCTGGACACAATACCAGCTTTAAAAAAAATTTAAAATCCCTGATATAGCTCTTGGTCTGTTTTACTCAAGGACTTGTTCTCATGGCAGAACTAATTTGAACAGACTGGGGAAAGAACTGCTCTTTGTTGAAGGAGTCAAGGAGAAATTACCACCCACATCTCATGCTTTTCTAATGTTTGGATCTCACCATATCCATGGATATCATGTGCTCTGATACTCACAGATCCTGCTAGATTGTAGAGCCTGAGTACGTGTGATCAGCTCACATACTGTGTAGATGAGGTTTCTTACCAGTCTGGAGCTAGTCTGGCTGGGATTTTTTTTTATTTTATTTTTTTTTTTTACTTAATTTATTTGCTCCTTTGCCTCATCCAGAAACAGTAACCATCTTCTGTTATTATTGGTTAATATCAAACACATTTGCATTTCTTGATAGGAGAGAAATAATTGCTATGTGCAATTTTGCTTTTACTAAATGGTGCCAAACCACTGGAAAGAGGTTAAGTGGAAGTCAAACTAACTGCTGCAGAACAACATCGCTTTAGAGCAGTATTATTGTAGCTGGGATAAATTGGTATCTTCCCACAATTCCCACTGAGACCTGAAAATCATAGAATCATAAAATAATTAAGGTTGGAAAAGACCTCAGGGGTCATCAAGTCCAACCAGATACATTTGGTTGAAAACTGGGTTTTATGAATATATGTATATAATTTCTTTAAATGTGTTGAAGGAAGAGGGGGGACAGAGGGCTGGAGAACCTGCTGGGTAGACAATGGACAGTACAACAGAGATTGATAAAGAATAATTCTGGGAATTATGTTGTTTAGTTTTGATCTAAGAACAAACTGGTTCAATTTAAGGGAAATGATTCTTCATTATGTTCACACAAGTGTGTTTCTACAGTAGCATCAAGATTTTTGCTGCTTTTAGTTTTAGGCACTTGCTGCCCTGTTTGCCTTTTAGGTCCTTCGTCAGGATTTATTAGCTCCATACTGGTCTGGTGATGCTCATCCTCTGAACGAGTGCTTCACTAAGAGGGGTTTCTTTTCCACAGCCTTGCTGCATTTGATGTTAGCTGCCCATCACCGGTACTTTTCCTTGCAACAGTGATTGCCCTTGGATCCTAGCCAGCTGTCTTTAGGCAGAGATTTATACACTGCTAGCTGTGTGTCCTGTCTTAGTTTCCATCCTTCTTCCCGTCAACAACTCCCTGCTAGCCCTCTGGCACTTCACTTAGAAAATTATTAATTAGGAAAGCTTTTAACATCACTGAAGCTGCCCACTGGAAACAGAGAAGAAGATTTAACCTGGGCTGGTGGAGGGTGTCCCTGGCCATGGCAGGGGGTTGGAACTGGGTGATCTTTAAGGTCCCTTTCCAACCCAAACCATTCCATGATCAGCCCAAACTGATTCTCAAGCTGTGCAGAATCCATCAGGGTTTGTATTCCTTAGCTCATGAAATCTCAGCCCATAGACCTCAGTCAAGTGACTCCCAGTGGTGGAGTCACCATCTCTGGAGGGGTTCAAGAAACGTGTAGATGTGGTGCTTGGGGACATGGGTTAGTGGGTTGGGTGGGGTTGGGTTGATGGTTGGACTTGATGATCCTTGAGGTCTTTTCCAGCCTTCATGATTCTATGAACTGCTAACCTCCTATGAGAACGTTCACAGCTTTCTGTGGTCCTGAATGCAAGAGAGGAGAGTGTAAAAGCTTTTAACATTGGAAGGCTCTTTGATTTCTTACGATGAATGCCTCTTAGATGAATAAATGGGTGAACACGGACAGTAGATGTGTATGGCATGGATGGAAGGATAGATGGCTAAAAGAACGTTATGAATAGGTGGATGAATAGATAGGTGGATGAATAGATAGGTGATGTATAATGTTGCACAGACTGAGGAAAAAGTGATGGCTACAAAACTATCTTAGGAAAAAATGGGAGGTTTCATACAGTGATCTGAACTTGTGCCCTTTGTGTCAGCCAAACAAAAAAAATACAGAGAGGAGGTGTCTCAATTAAAGACCATGGCAGCTTTAAAGGAAATGTGCTGATTTCAGTAAAAGCAGATGAAATACCTCCCCGTGCGGAGGAGAGTTTTTGGCATAAATCCTACAAGCTGTGGGTGGAGAGTAATTGTCAGCAAACTTTAGACGTTCACAAAAAAGTAAAATAAAATGTAGTTTAAGTATTTAAAAATCACATTCCTCTTCTTATGCTTTATGCTTAAAGAGGGTGCTGACAGGCATGGAACAGCACAGAGAAGAGTCTTACCAGCATGGTCAGTGCTTAGTGGTTGTGCTTTTTATTTGTGTTTACTTCATTCTGTTCTTTCTTTTCCTTGAAAAGGCTAAATTGATTACCAACTTTGTTTCCAGCAGTTCTATCATTCCCTATCAAATCAAGATAGTAGTTCACGCCATGGTTTTAAAATAACTTTTTGCTGCCAGTGTGGAGTCATCGCTCTTCTTTGGTAAAGGCTTTCAATTTTTACTTTAATGACATCTGTCTCGTTATTTCGGAGGTGAAGAAAAATCAGTCCTAATTTTAGCCAGGCATGCTGGGCCCATAGATGAAAAATGTAAGCTTTGGCCAGATTTGTGAATTCCCCTGAAATCTCACGAATTTATATATTTTATCACATTCAAATTTGAGTAAAATTTCAGCCTTCTGCACTGAGTTATGTGCTTAAAAACATTTAAATTGGTTCATCTTCAATAGGCATTTTTATTTCTACTCCATGTCTAGAAACCTCATTTCTTTTGATCATGAAAAGGCAACTTTTGGTGTTTTTGGGTAATTCAGTCCTGGAAAAGGTTTCACAGAATCACAAACTGGTTGAGGTTGGAAAGGACCTCCTGGAGGTCATCTTGTCCAACCCCTTGCTTAAGAAGGTCCACCTAGAGCAGGACATCCAGGACTTTTGGATGTCTCTAAGGATGGAGAATCCATCACCTCCCTGGTCAGCCTGTGACAGAGCTTGATCACCCTCCCAGTGGAAGTGTTTGCTGATGTTCAGAGGGAACCTCCTGTGTTTCAGCTTGTGCCCGTGGCCTCTGTTCTTGCCCTGGGCACCTCTGAGGCTCTATCCTCTTTGCACGCTCCCTTCAGGTATTTCTGTACATTGGGAAGATCCCCCCATGAACTTTCTCTTCTCCAGGCTGAGCAGTCTCAGCTCTTTCAGCCTCTCCTTGTAGGACAAATGCTTCAGTCCCCTCATGCCCCCCGTTTCCCACACCCCTGCTTATGCCGTGCCCATGTCACGCACCGTGGTAGAAAACCCCAGATTTGGTTCGCCGTGATGTTTCAGGCACTATAGATTGATAAATCACCCAGACAAGGAGGAGTTATCCCAAGGGTGCCTAGAGAGGACCCATGAATGTAGGGGGCTCATAATAGGTGATAAAAAGTTGAGGTTTCTCCGGGAGCTGGCAGAGCTGTGCTGTCTGGACAGGAGCCACTCTCCTGGCTGCTCAGGATAGCTCCCCGAGACAGATGCCTTTAACGATGTGGGCATAGCTCGAATGGCAAAAGTAGTCCTCAGGGACATTAAATCAGAGCACAACCTTTCAGCAGATGGCACGTTTCTTCTAGCTGAGCTCTGGGTCACATAGGAGCAGAAAAACCTCAGCTGTTTGTTGGGCTGAGAGCTGCTAGAGCCCCATCATCAGGGAGACCCTCAGTGGCAGCATAATTAAAGGTCGGATTTCCATACGGTGTCAGCTCCGGGACAAGGTCATAGTTATCCCATCATTATCGGTGGCAGAGCAGCAATATTCAGAGGTCCTGCATAAACACATGAAGATGAAAGAAACCTGCAGAAGCTCAAGTGTGTATTAAAATGTAAACAGCGAGAGAGAAGGGTTTGTGTAAGATTAGGGTGAAAAATATATACGATGATTATAAAACCTGATGTGATGAAACATGACAGGGTGGGGCCCTAGGGCTGAGATAAACTAGATTCCCCTCTTTAAGCTACATTATGCAAGAGTGAAGATATAGAAAATGGGAAAAGTAATGGTAATGCAGTAATAAAAATGTTTTGGAAAGTGGGAGAGGGTGAGCCAGCAGTCTTATACCCCACATCATTCTCCTGCCAATATCTTTGAATATGAATTTTATCTTGGCCTTGTTTGTTCCAAGCTTGTTTAAATTTTGGAAAGATTTGTGATTTTTCCTTTTAACTCAGTGGAATATGTAAATAACCCAAACAAAGAAGAAATTATCATTATCTAAAACACACATGGAGAATTTGTGTTACGATATTATCCGAGTGCTTGAATTTCTCTCGAGTCCCTTTGCAATCGGCACGCGGATTAGCGTGCACACTCATGCACAACCACCCAGACGTGTTCCTACTTAGATGTTCCAGGGACTGAAATGCCAAAGTCTGCCCTCCCATGGGACAGCCACCATCACCGCCAAGGGTCCGGTCCCTTCACCCAACTGCTCCTTCTGCTTTGCTCCATAAACTTATGGTTTTGTGATCATGGACATTTTGTATAAGCATGGCTGGTTTTATTATACAGCCAAAATTTGCTGCCAATGGAAAGGACTTAAAAGCTGGTCTGGCCCCCAGCCCGGTGATGAGCCGCATCAATTGGTTTCGATAACTCTCTGGAATCAAACAAGCGGATCTCGGCACGCAGGGCCAGCATTACTGTGTTTGTACACCCATGACAGAGGGACAGGGCGTTCCGTTTGATCAACTGGGAAACTGAGTCAAAAGACATCAGCAGCCTGGTTCTGTTGCCATGGAAGCCGACAGCAAAAGTCCCTTTTGCAGTCCCGGAAAATGCAAGGTTGAGTGAGAACTGGTGCATCTCAGCAGAAATGCCAAATCTGTTGGCTCCCAAGCTTTCATGATTAAACCCATATTTTATTTCATTCCCTGCGAGGCACCAATGGTCTGTCATGATCAGTACTTTCCCTCTGTTGCACATCTGGGATGCTTCAGAAAAAAGTGACTCTTTTATCTGTAATGAATTTGCAATCCTCTACACTGGAGGAAAGGAGATAGAAGTCATCTTCTTTAATGAACAGAGTTTACCCTGGGGGAAGAATTAGGGTTACCTTAGTGTATGAAGGTATTATTTGATATATATTACTGGTGGCAGAAGTGTTAACCTCCTAAAATCCTGTACGGTGTGTTGGATAGGTTGCTACTCTTCAGCACAAGAGGTCAGACATCTCTCTGTCGAAAAAAAAAAAAAAANCTCCTAAAATCCTGTACGGTGTGTTGGATAGGTTGCTGCTCTTCAGCACAAGAAAAAAAAAAAAGAAGCCTTCCTTGGATTAGTGGTACTGTTCTTTAATGTCTTCAAATCACACATTTTTCATAAATTCTAGGTAAAATGAAGGGAGTGAGAAGTTGTTGCTCAGCAGTACCTCTCTCCATCAACAAGTTGCCTTCTGAACATGAAAGGATGCTGCTGCATCAGAGCAGATTAAACCCTTTGCTCTTTTTCCTCTTTGTTCTGAGCACAGCATCCGTACGGCGCATCCAGCTGTTGGAACAGAGAGGATTAACCTTCTCCTGGGGCCGGTCACACCGCCCAGCTGTCTGCTGTCATTGCAGAGCTGCCAAGGAGCCCGGCCAGGGACGCACATGTCCCGTAGCTCTTCCTATGGGCACAAGGCACTAAGATCCAGTGACACAGAAAATCTGGGTGGATGTTTACTAGGCTAGCCACTGGTAGAACTGCAAACAACAAATTTTGAGCTGTTTGGGGAACCATCCCCACCTGCCAAATATATGGCCAGGAGGTGGACGTTCCCGGAGGTTTGCTGCCTGTAGGAAGCTCCCAAACCCATAAAGAGTGTTTGGTTGAAAAATCAGGGAGAGGCAGCAAGCAATGTTTTCTCCTTCTGCCTGGCTCTCCAGCTGAGCACACACCAGGACCATGAGTCAGAAGTTCTCCCAAAAATCAAAGTGGTTTTATTCTGTTGGCTGCAGATGGACATTTTTAAATAAAACATTTATTCTTTGATTTTTTTTTCTTTTGACTGCTGAGGGAGAACGGAGAGTAGGGAGAAGGGAAATGATGGGCTGAGAAATCTCTTATTTAATTGTGGGAAGAAGCTGTTGAAAATGAAAAAGCAATCTTGAAAGCAGTTGATTTTAGGAAAACTACCTTGGAAATATTTCCCAATTTCATATTGTATCAGGTTATGGTGAAACACGACTTCACTACAAGTTTGCAAATAAAACCTTGAACTGCAGCCATAGATGCAAGAGGGAATACTAACACATTTTGAAAAGGGCATTAAAATTTAAACCTATTTGTTAACCATCAGAGAGCAAGCTGAAAAGAGAAACCTGCTCCCAAATCTGCTTGCAGGGAGCTGTTTCTATAGCTTCCACAGCCTCCTCTGCTAGATGGGAGATCTGGGTCTGATTTAGTTCTTATCTTCTTAACGACCACAATGATTGGCAAAATCATTTTAAATAAGAAATTAGGAGTGATCCGCGTGGTTATATCAGAAGCACAAAGGAGTGTTTTTCCACGTGCACAAGCCTTGCTGACCCAGATCTCAATTTNTTAGGTGGAAGATTTGGGTCTGATTTAGTTCTTCTTAACGACCGCAATGATTGGCAAAATCACTTTAAATAAGAAATCAGGAGTGATCCACATGGTTATATCAGAAGCACAAAGGAGTGTTTTTCCACGTGCACAAGCCTTGCTGACCCAGATCTCAATTTTTTTCGGTGTTTTCCCCATGCGTAGTAATAACAGGATATTCATGTTTGTTTCTGGCGT
Organism: Syrrhaptes paradoxus; assembly: GCA_013400615.1. Taxonomy (NCBI): domain Eukaryota; kingdom Metazoa; phylum Chordata; class Aves; order Pterocliformes; family Pteroclidae; genus Syrrhaptes; species Syrrhaptes paradoxus. The sequence goes on from VZTO01019059.1 coordinate 7,150, forward strand.
GTTTGAAAACTGGAAGATGCCAGTTCGTGGTGATCTAAACATAATGGAGCTGTCAGCTGGGTTTTTCGCAGTCATTCCTCTCAACGCTGCGAGAAAGAATAGGAAATGCCCCACTGAGGATATGGGGATTGTGTGTGTCAGTGCTCATAAAATATGGTGATTTTTGTCCTACTGGAGAAGAAAAAAGAGATTCTTTACACAGAAGCTGCATCAGAGGATTTTAAGGGATTTTGTCCCCGTTCCCCCTCAATCATAAATTAAGAGGATGGATACCATGGAAATCAATCAGTTGACCAAAGGTTGTTGATAGGTAGGGTGGGGGCAACTGCTGCTTCTTCAGGGCTGAAAGCTGCTACGTGTCTAGTGATCAGATCGGGGTTATGTAAAAAGAAAAGACAAAGATTTTAAAAAAAAAAAAGGAGATGAAGGCAAAGCAAAACACATATGGCCAATCATTTGAAACTGATGGGAATATTGCCTTTCCTATCCTTGAATTATGTATTGTGAATACTTCATCTGATGCATGTAGCCCACATTCCCATTTTTAATTTGTGAATCAGTGGCAAAGCAGTCTCAGATTTCACGTTATTCACAGACAACCTGAAAACACAGCATTAAAGTTGTGCTAGAGTCTCCTAAACTTCTAGATCTTTACACTGCTTGTAACTCCACTGCCAACATATACATCCAGAATGAAGAAGAGGAATTTTTCTGGGAATCCAAGCAATTAAATCCACAAGGAATTCTCTCACCAGTGGCCTGGGGACCATGACTGAGGAAGGATATTTGTAAAAAAACGCTTCTGTTAGACTGCCTACGAACAGTGACGGTGAGACAACCACCCAACTTTCTGCAGCTTATTTCCTCAAGAGTTTCATGATCTGTATAAAATTGTGACAACAGGAAAATACTCCCAGCTGCTACAAAATTGTTCTGTGTGGCTTGAAGATGAAATTTGATTTAGGAAAACCAGGTGCATCCTTCTGCCAGTCTCTGGGCCAGGAGAAGTAAGGAACCATGCCAGTGGCACAGATGGGGATGGACACATTCAGAAGGTGAATGGATGGTGCTTGGTGGTTTCGTGTGGTTTAATGCCAGGCACGCGGATCAGAATAGAACTGTCACATCCCACATGTGTGAGGTCTGGCTCCACACTTCCATAAACCTCGCAGAAAATCATGCTGACTGAAATTTTTATGTGGAGTTCCCAATTACTTGCCAAGAGTATGGCTACCATGTAATTGGTTCACTTTCCTCTTCTGAAGGTGTTTTGCTCTAGGATGGATGAGCACCAGGAACATAACGCCTATCTGAAAATGTCAAATATTTTGGAAAAAAATAAATGGACTAAATGTTCAACACAGCCAGACTTTTCCTGTGCAATTTCTGAGTGAACCAAATATCATGGTAGAAATCTTCTCGTAGCACTCGTGATTCTTCTGGGTTACAGCAGAAGCCAGGAGCTCTCACAGGTGTATGGGGGGGACATTTCCATGTCTCATCACCCACCGTGCTGACGGTGCTGACTTAGTCTACTGGGACTTGAGTAGGCAAAGTACCCAGACATACCCATTAAATCCCAAAGGCGGCAACAGAATATAAATGTTTGCCTTGAGTTTTGCTGGGGTTTACGTGCTCTGCTGAGCTGTACATTTCTGTACAAATGGTGTTCCTGCCCCTCTTGTGCTTGTGTTGTACTCGGTAGGATTCCAGACAAGTATCTATTGATTATGTTTTAAATTCACCATGATATTATGAAGAGAAAATAATAAGACAGAGTAATAATCATAATTAAAAGCCTAATTTTTCCTTGAGGTACCTCAATTTAGATTCAGCAGAGCTACACAGAGCTCCTATTATTTCCTATTAGAATTTCTGGCAGAGCTAGAATGTCACACAAACACTTCAAACCTGAAAAGAACACAATTACTGCATGCCAGTCCTGTGTTCTAGAGACAATTGGGCCAATCACTCTGATTCCAGCCTGTAACTAAGCACAGTAAAAGCAAAAAAATTGCACTGAAGACCTAGCCGTTAATTTCCCATGGAGGAGTAAAAAGCACCCAAGCTCTGAAGTCTTCCTCAGATTTGCTACCAACCCAAAATGACATGGACTGTGCTGGAATGGACTGAAAGTCCAAGAAATCTTTCAAGTCAATGCTGCAAAGACTGTCAGAGGACGTGTGTGTTGGACAGGTATTGGAAGGTAGATGCCAGCAGAAATCCTCTCTATGTGCAGACTTTGTGGATATATTATTCATGCATTTGTATAGATGCACACACCTCTATATAGGTGTATACTCTGACTTCTTTGAGCATTTTATACTTTGCTGACTTACTCCAATGAATTCACCAGCCCTAGGAGCAGAAGCGGGGCAGGAAGATGCAAATTTATTACAACACCCTCTGATTTCTGAGCAGTTTCTTACACCTGTGAACGCAGCCATCGGAACAAGAGTCTCCCTGAATTCATGACACACATTGCTGCTGACTGCAGCAAAAACCAGCCCTTGGGTGTCTGCCGGCGAGGCTAAGCACAGGATGAGCTTCCTGGGAGAGATGTTAAAAGGGTTTTGTATCAAATGTCTTCATTTAATTAAAACAAGGGGCGAGAGGAAAAGGTCTAACTAATAAAGTAGCTTCATCCCCCCCTCTGCTTCCTGCAAACCCAGCTCTCACAGAGACAAGCATAAATTCTAAACTGATTTTTCATTAATGAAATTTTCCATTCCAGCTCCACGGATGTGGAGGTTTCTGCTTTCAGGCCCCTCGCTGCGTTGCAGANAATGCTGCAAAGACTGTCAGAGGACGTGTGTGTTGGACAGGTATTGGAAGGTAGATGCCAGCAGAAATCCTCTCTATGTGCAGACTTTGTGGATATATTATTCATGCATTTGTATAGATGCACACACCTCTATATAGGTGTATACTCTGACTTGTTTGAGCATTTTATACCTTGCTGACTTACTCCAATGAATTCACCAGCCCTAGGAGCAGAAGTGGGGCAGGAAGATGCAAATTTATTACAACACCCTCTGATTTCTGAGCAGTTTCTTGCGCCTGTGAATGCAGACATCGGAACAAGAGTCTCCCTGAATTCATGACACACATTGCTGCTGACTGCAGCAAAAACCAGCCCTTGGGTGTCTGCCGGCGAGGCTAAGCACAGGATGAGCTTCCTGGGAGAGATGTTAAAAGGGTTTTGTATCAAATGTCTTCATTTAATTAAAACAAGGGGCGAGAGGAAAAGGTCTAACTAATAAAGTAGCTTCATCCCCCCCTCTGCTTCCTGCAAACCCAGCTCTCACAGAGACAAGCATAAATTCTAAACTGATTTTTCATTAATGAAATTTTCCATTCCAGCTCCACGGATGTGGAGGTTTCTGCTTTCAGGCCCCTCGCTGCCTTGCAGAGCTTATTATTAGTTATTATTCATCTGTCCTCAATTCAGTGATCGGATCTGTCTGGCGCTGCTTTACCAGGCGGAGATTCCAGCCAAGCTTACCAAGGGAAAAATACAAAACAGGCAAACGGGACCATTGCACCAAGTGCTTTTCCTCTGGGCTGCCAACCTCACCTTGACATCCTGCAGACCAGGAGGAATTTTCAATCCACAAAGACAGATCCGTCGCGGCTGAAGCCTGAGACACACAGAACGCAAAGTCACCCCATCCTCATCCTCCCCTGAGCGCATCCTGAACACTTTGCAGTGATCCTGGCGACTGCAAAGCATCACTCATCAGTATTCCCGCTAACATCCTTCGTAATTTTTCCTCTCGCTGTGCAAGCAGCCAAGAAGGTGAAAACAGGAATATTAAGCTCTCAGCAAGGTAGAGGAGAACAGTCCCAGCAACTGCTGCTTCCTGGCAGGGAAAAGCTGGCTGCTGCTGGTTACGCTGAGAAAGAGGAAAAAAAAAAACAGAGATGGGTCAGCCTTGCATCTTTGTGTGTTGTGCTTCCAGCTGTGGGGTTCATGGTGAATTAGAAAGCTCATTCCTCACGCAGGTAATCTCTGTACAGCTTTGTAGGGCTTGAACAAGCCCAGGTCCATGTCTGCTGCTTGTTTGCCCCTTGGGGAAATCGAAAGGACAGGGTTGGGGTGCAAATGGTGCCAGGAGTGTGTGTTGCACAACTGCTTTGGGGTGGAAGTTCCCTGGGGTTCTGCCTGGTCTTGGTTTGTCTCCGCTTCCCTTCTTTTCTCCATCCTGGTGGGCTGGCTGGAGCATTGATAGCAGCAGATTTGTAACCTCAGTTTACATCTGGGTGAAAACAGAGGAGAGAAAGAGCTGAGAAAAAGCATACATGTGGTTAGACAAGATGATTAGGTTAATGAAATGCAAACAGGAGTTTTATGCTTCTGAATGACTAAAAAATGCCTGGTTAAATATTTGTATAGTAAACACCATGCCCTTTCCAGGTACTTGCCAAGAGCAGAGATTTGTACTAAATGTCAAAGATAAAATTTAATCAGGGGTAACCTGCAGGCCTGAGAAAGCAAGTAATGGCCATAATTAGTTGCAGTTTTGGGGTTTGCCAAGAGCCACCCGAACCAGACAAGGACGTCTATTTGAGGACATTAATAGGTTTTGGCATGTCAGCCACAGATCGGTGATCACAGCCGTGCTGATCCGTGTTGGCTCACATATCTACCTTACTATTGATTTATTGGATCATAAAATGACTTAGAAGCTTGAATCCCTCGTATTCCCACATCTTGAAAAACCCTTCACTTAGAATCACAGAATCATGAAGATCGGAAAAGACTTCAAGGATCAAGTCCAACCGTCAACCCAACCCCCCCCAACCCACCAACCCATGTCCCCAAGCACCACATCTACACATTTCTTGACCCCCTCCAGGGATGGTGACTCCACCACTTCCCTGGGCAGCCTTCTGATCCTCTCATCAGGAAATTATATTTAGAAAAGCCAGGAAACGTTCAATTTAGAAAAGCCAGGAAATGTTCAAAGAAGGACAACAGAAAGGACTGAAGGGATGGCATAGCTGCGCTAGAGGCCCAAGCCTCCAGAACAATCTCTCATCCTATTTGCCATCACGTACCCATATCTCAGTTCTGCTGAAAGACTTAGCGCTTGGCTCAGCATCCCTCATTTCAAACTTCCCAAGAAGTTCAAATGTGTGGCCTGAAGTGCCTTGTCATGAGGAACTGAACAGAAAAACCCAGGCAAAAGCTCCTGTACGTGGGAGGTAGATACGAAAGTATTTCTCTGCTGTTTTCAGCCAAGGGAGAGCTGGGTACCTGCCATTCTGCAAACCCACAGATTTCTGAGATTATCCTCTGATGAGCAGACGTTTTCCTTAAATAGCATGCTGCAAATTAACAGTCCTCAGAAAACTCCTTCGACAAAGTCTCTGATAAAGTTTCTTTCTTCACCCTTAAGCTGATGACTTGGAGCAATTAATGGAGTGATTAGAAAAAAGGGAGGGGCTGATACAATGGTTAATGACCTCATGTGGCAATGTAAGAGTAGGAGATAGTGTGCTTGAGATGTGGGAGATGGTGGATCAATTTTGAGCTCAAAGACATCTGGTTATAGCTTATTTTTCTGTTTTAGGGCAATTTTCAGGATGTTTTACATTTTCTGCTGTCCTGAATTATGATAAATACACTATATGTCTGTGAAATAAAAACCAGGACAAACTCCTGGGTTTTTTCTCTCCTTCTCACAATGAATTCATTTAAACGTTAAAACAAAAAGGAATACTCCGTTACGTAATTCACAAAAATTTCACATAATTTGACAAGTTTGTTTTCACTACGTTTTTTAAAATTTTAAAATTCTTCAGAATGGACCTTTTCTGGAAAAACAAGAATTAGTATTTCCCAATGAAACATGTTTCATTGAAAACTGTCTGACTGATGTGCTACAATGGAGGAGAAGCTAAAACTGTGTTTGTTGAACGGAAGCATTTCATATTCTTGCAAACCAAAGCCGAGTAGTCACTCCCAGAGTAAGAGGCAAGACCTCCACAGGTAAACCAGTGCAATCCCCTGCCTTTCAACGAAGCGGTGTGAGTAATGCTGGCAGGAAAGCTCTTCCCTGGTTTCTAAACCAGTATTTCTTGTCACTAACAGGTTGGAGCCTGGCTCTGTTGATGTATGTTCCGTGTCTCCTTCTGCTTTTTCTGCATCAGTCATTGCTACACCTCTTTGTCCTGAACTGTAATAATCATGGACTTCATCACAACATAAGTGCTGCTGATTCTTCTCAATGCATTGCACACTAATATTTATCACTTGCTTTTGTCAAAACACCATTTAGCCTCTAAAAAATAATTCCATGGGCACTTACCCTGTCTGAGGAGGATTGGTGCTCCATCTTTCGTAGTGTTGCCACAACATTTTCCATTTACAACTAAATACAAACTAGGCTAAGCTCTCTTCTGTTATTCCTTTTACTTCCTCACATTTTGTTTGTTTGATCATGACATCTTGCAAACATGAGTGTTTGCAAGAGTGCCTTTGTTTTTTCGTTTTTCCTCTGCAGCCATCTCACGGACCACTTCCCAATGTCTGTGCCTTGCAGGCTGCTATCACTCCACAACCTGCAGGACAAGAGGCAGTGACGTGTAACACTGCACTGCTGTTATTCTTAACCACTGTGGGCTGTATTTGCTGTATTCTCTCTTTCACTGGGTTTTCCTTCATAAAAGTAAATTACCTAAGTCCAAGGTCTTTTACTGCTGGGTTTTGGAGGATTTTTCTGGCATTTTACGTGTAGGTGTGGTGCTTGGGGACATGGGTTAGTGGGTTGGGTGGGGTTGGGTTGATGGTTGGACTTGATGATCCCTGAGGTCTTTTCCAACCTTCATGATTCTATAAACGGGAGCAGAACACTGTCCCTAACTGAAAGAGAGACGCAAGCCTGCCTGTTCTCATAGAAAAGCAAACAGATGAGGAGCTGCCATCAAATAACATGTATCGTCCTAAGTCTGAGCTGTGTCAACAAAGTCTGTTCTTCCAAAGCTCTTTCCTTGATTATTCTCTCCCATGTTCAAACATGCACCTTATCGGTAGAAAAATAATTCAAAAATAACATTTAGTATAAGAAATACTAAGGAATAATAATAAGGATTAAAACCTTGGGGCAGTAGGCGATGGAGGTGGAAGAGGGCACAGGTGAGAGCAGGCATTTGCCCAGCTGCATTCCAGTCCAGATGCCAAAGGCTTTGCTATCCAAGGCCAGGCTGGATGAGGCTTTGGGCAACCTGGGCTAGTGGGAGGTGTCCCTGCCCATGGCAGGGGGGTGGGACTGGATGAGCTTTAAGATCCTTTCCAATGTGAACCATTCTGTGATTCTGTGCTACCCTGCTCGTTAGAAACTGAGGACTTCAGAGAGCCTTGGGGATCTGTCTCTTGATGCTTACAAGGATGCTGGCTGAACCCAAAGTCTTGGTTTCTCCATGTGAGTGGTGGACATGGGTCTGACTCTGCTCCTCACAACACTGTTGTATCTCAGCTCAGCTCCCAGGCTCTTCTGTGCTAGCTTTTGTGTTCTTTAGTATCTCCTGCTGGGACAATCACTGTCTATTGATATTTTCCCACCACATTCTCCAACAGGAAGCTTTTTTCAGGTTATTTTCTGTGCCTTTTCAATGTAAGAGCTGGGATGGGGAAATTCAGTTTGCAGTAGATGTACATAGGGGAGGTCTGGGACAGTCATAGCTAGCATCTGGAAGAAAAAAGACTCTCTGGTGGAGAAAACCAGGCAAAAAACGGAAAACAAAAATTCTACACTCATTGTATTTAGCATCAGTTGTACTGCAGCTGCAATTATCCTCAAGAGTACGTTAAAAAGCTTGGGATATTGAATTACAAATACATAATTTAGGTCATTCCTGTAAGTGGGCCTCACTGTAATATTCTGCATATTAATACCCTCAAGTCTTGTAACAGCTCCAGTTTATTGAAAAAAAACCTTCCTCTCTAGAAGCATAACTAGATGATATTTCTATGTAAATATTTATTCCAAGATGTATGTCTTTTATAGAGAGACAATCAAAGACAGCACTTACTGAACTGGCTCATGAAGCTAGCAGGAGCAAAGGGTTTCTCTTTTCTGCTGAAATCAGTCCTGGGAGCAGGACCTTTTGTTGGTCTACCTGTCCAAAGTCACAGCTGGTAACAGCAACGTGTCCATCGCTGCCTCCTTCATTAATTTATTAAAGAATAATAATTCATTATCAACATAGAGAAAAATGATCATCTGTTGCAACGAGCTTTTATTTGAATGAAGAGGACTACAGAATATTTCTCGGAGCACTGAAGACAGAACAGAGAAGCTTTAGGTAGTACTGAGTTTTATTTCAATTAACAGCACAAGCTCAGCTCAGTGATATGAGGCACTACCTGAGCTCCTTCCTTTGCCTGTTGAACTTCATCGAGTTCCCGAATGAGCCAGCTCTGTAGGAACTGACACAATCGAAGTATTTTTTTGCTATAAAGTCATTTTATTTATTGCTTTAATAACTCTGTTAAGTCTTTCACATTGTAAGAATTTATAAGACCTTCGAAGAGTTTATTGTGAAGATCTTATTCTTTGGGTGACAGATACGTCAGACAAACGCAAAACTGGTTTACTTCTCTGTCATGTGTGTAATTCCCCATTTTTCTCTTAGGCTTTTACCTATTCAACACAATAGGCTCTGCTTTTGAAGGCTGAATTTTTTATTACAAAGAACTGTACAAACTGAACAATAAATTACTTAAAGCACTGTGCACGCAACTGCAGAGCACCGTGGCCAGCTGTTCTCCAGTCAACTAAGAAGAAGGTTAAAGGTGTTAAAGCTTTATCGTAAGCCCATTTGAAATCTGTATCCTTCGTTTGCAGCAATTTCAGCATTTTACCTCTAATTATGCAGCTTTTTACTTTTAAAATACTTCATTATTTTCTTTGTGTATAACATTTTATGTTGTTTTTAATGGAAGGAAACTGAGTTGCAGAGCAAAGCTAGAGTGATTAGTTTTAGTCTTGAGAAACTTACGTAGTCAATGAGAATAAATTAAGAATTTTCATCCTACTTGTAAAGCTCTAGTTATGTACCTGTCTGTCAATGGATCTGCTTGGCCGTCTATCTCAGGTTCAGCTTGGACAAGATTTTTTAATTTATTCCAAAATGGACTATCCCATCTGTTTGAAAAATTACAAAGTACTTAGGGAAGTTATCTGTGTCTGCATGGTTCACCGAAGTCCACGTGAACGGACAGATCATTTGGGTACATCACAAGCTTCAGTGTTGATAAATTAGCATGTATATAGCAAGGACACAACTGATCTAAACCAAACAACCTGCCCCAACTTCTAACAACAGGATAAAACCCCATTTATTCCATTCTTTCACCTCCATGGGCTCGCTCCTTCGTAACTTCAAGTTCACGCCCCATGTTGCCCCATTACTCCAGTTTAATGTGATATTACAGGTGTTTTTTCTCAAAAAAACAAGAAAATGAATGCGTTCTTTCCATGTTAAGAGCATTCCAGGTGAACCAAACACAGAGCAGGCTCCATTCATGAGATACATCTCGGTGCTTCATGAATTTTAAGTTAACACACGCACATCTCTGTGTGGAAAAAAAAAGGGAGACTCGGAGAGAGAGTCAAGCAAAGGGAAAGAGAGAAAAATATTGCCATTGAATCTTAACACATCAAAGCTTTCGGGAAAAAGTCACCTTGCTTTAGACTCTCTATGTTTGTTGTTCTTTTTTCTTTTCTTGCTCTAAAATTAGACACATCCATCTCAAAGGAGCCATCTGGGCAATCCTAAGGAAAGCAAAAGAGACCAGACCTGACATTCTCCGAAGCTCCATCAACCTGGGGGAAAAAAAATTCAATTTATCTTATTTTCCTTTTCTTTCTGATTTGAGGAATTAAATAAAGCAAAAGGAGACAAGAGGAACTCCTGTAGTGAAGCATAATAGGTAATGTCATTGCAGCTTTTCCTTAGATGACTCAATCAGTTGATTTTACCGGCGTGTACCAGCATTTGCTTTATAACAGAGCAGCCAGTGGGTTAAATGGTTAATATGAGGCTGGGATTCAGCAGCCTGCCTCCATTCAGCAAAAGTACAGGAGCTTAAACTCCTCTAGGCTATTGGTTTCTCTGTCAGCTGTTTGTGCTTTTCTAAACAGGAATCCTGGAGCCCAATGCTGATTTTTTTATTACAAAACTCCCGCACAAGTACAGGAATGGCTTGGCCATAGCTACCCTAAGGACAAAGGACAGTGGGTCAAATTCTCCTACAGATTGCTGATGTGGACAGATTTTAGCATATTTTTGTACCAGGGCAACTTTTTTTGTCCTCTTAGGGACATCATGGAATTATGAAGGTTGGAAAAGACCTCAAGGATCATCAAGTCCAACCATCAACCCAACGCCACCCAACCCACTAACCCATGTCCCCAAGCACCACATCGACACATGGTGTGATGCACACAAAGAAAAGGTAACTGGTGTGTTGGCTTAGAAGGCTTTCAACTGCTGGTTATGGTGAGGCTGAGCAGGAGAGAGGCACTAGGAATAATAGGAGCTGAAAGAATTCAATTGGATTTTTTTTCATTAAAAAAGAAAATCACAATGAAGTAATTTTATTTAACGCTGGGTAATAGTTTGCTTTGGTATGAGTGTGAAATTAGCTGGACGGTTAGAATGGGTTTGTAAATGAATGAATGACCTTTGGAAGTAAAATTGCAATTCACACAAAATGAATAATGACCTTTGGAAGTAAAGTTGCAATTCACGTAAAATGAATATTTCCATTTTCTTTTCTTTCAAAACATTTCTCGTGATGGAATATTTTGCAGGGAATAATTGCATTCAAGGAAATTCACATGTCTTCAAGGGAAAAAAAACATAGAAAATGGGTGAAAGGAAAGAGAAAGAAAAAGAGTTTGTAGGAATTAAACACATTTAACTGTATAGAGAGCAACATACATAAGACCCCCGCTTTCTAGACCCATCAGATAACTCCCCAGGGCCATTTAGTGTCCCCCACACATGTTTTTGTCACCAGGGCTGAAGGAGAAGCCACTGATGCTAACTACAGGCAATGTGGCACAGGGTTGGACTGGTCTGTTTCCAGGAAAGGAAAACGGTTTTTCCAGAAAAATGGATGAACAGACCCTTCATTTGCCTCTCAGGTGTAAATGAAGAGTTTCAAACTCCTCATTCGTTCTGTAGGATGCTTTTGTTCTGTTTAGTCCCACTCCCCCCAGGCAGCTGAGACTACAGGTGTGAAACCGTGACGGTTTCCCAGGGCTGAGGGTGATGCTCATCGTTCTGGGAAGTACCAGCATCCTTGGCGGCTCACAGAGAGATGGGATCACTCTCATGGGTTTTAAATCATAATCGTAGAGACAGGGATCACAAGGTCTCCTGTTTATCTTGCTTTTTTTTGTATTTTCATGTAAAATGAGTCACTGCCAGCTACACCAGCTTCTGGTTAAATTCTGTGTTATCACTGGCACTGACTTATCTTTGGTACTAAGGATTAGGTACCAGCCTGGGATAAAGCCCTGAAAAAAATCTTAATCTGAATTTGAGCAGCTTTGGACTCAAACCTGATGCCTATCTGCTGCCAGTGTGTTTTTTGTTTTTTTTTTTTAATATTTAATCCTGATTTCTTAGTTTATCTGAATTCTTAACAGAGACAACCGAAGCAGATCAAGACAAAAGTACCAGGGAAAACTCAGGCCAGAAGCGGTGCTCTCAGCATTTATCTTCTGCAGCATCAATTGACAATAGTGCTGTCACCCCCTTAAATGTTAAACCTCATCTAGGTTCAATCTCTATATAGTCTCCTGAGGCTTTGAAAGAAGGATGTAATGAAATTTGGAAAAGGAATTTCCCTTTTACCTGTTACTGCAGGATCTAGATGATTTTCCTTCTCCCCTACCCCTTTACTTTTGGGAAAAAAAAAAAGTTAATTAGTTATTGTTCCTAGAACAGAATATTTTATTTGGGTTTGTCTGTGCTGAATGTTGAATTGTAAATCCTTAGGGTTCCCTGCAGCCACTTGCAAATAAAAGTCAGACCTGAAAAGCGCAGATTTCGGAGACAGAGAAACGCTGCTTTGACTCTGCAAGGCTCTGCATGAGAATGGAATGGAATGGAATGGAATGGAATGGAATGGGGATCTGTCTAATTTACACCCCAACAGGAATTAGAGGGAACTACTATCCTTGGAGGAGAAAATATCCCAGACCATGAGAGCTTTTGTTATCACAAGTCCTGAAATCTCTTTATAATGGTAAGAACACCCCTCCAAGTGTCTGAGACCTCGCCCGAATTAATTCCCTCGCTCACTGAGCACGCGTAGTAAAATTAAGAAACACTGTGCTGTCAAATCAAATCAGGAAAAGAACTAAGCAACTGCAGTTAGGAAGAGATAAGAATTAACCCATTATAATTAGAGGGGTGTGGCAAAGAAGACAGACAAAACATTTGGAACTGTATAAATACCCGATACGGCTGTACCCAGGGATGCTGGCTCTGTGGGTTGCCACCCAGCACCCATCTCTGCGCAGAAATGCCATAAAACCATCTCTCAGCTCTGTGTGCTGGTTGACTCGTTGCACACCGGGTGATGAGCTCCAGTTTTGGGACAACAGCAGTAGCAGAACGGTGCCTGGAGCTTGGCTGAGCACAGCGTATACAAATAATCCATACGGGAAAGGGTGTTCGTGTTCCGGGACTTTCCTGTTGTCACGTTAGCTAGCACAACTCTCAGCTCAAGGCTTTAATTTTATTTTATTTCATTGCTACAGTAAAGCATCCGTCTTTGCCAGGTGAACTTTCACATCTCCATTTTACACCTTCTGTCTGCTGGGATGATTGGTTCCTGAATGGACAGAGAAGAGCTGAAAAAACTGGTGTGGGGCTGATGGAAGTGAGCAAAAAGCCAGTTGGTGCCAGAGATCTTGCTGGTACCCTCTGCTTGCAGGAAAGGAAGTTGCTGCCAAGTCATATAAGCTACAACATCAAACATGTTGACTGTTGCACTTAGATATCGCTCTCCTGGGGATTTGGGATACTAGGGCATTTGCAGGACAAGAGAAAGTGTGACAGAACTCATTGACACAATGGCTTATGACGGAAATATATATAATATACATATGATATATAAAAATGTAATATATATAAAATACATAATATATATAATATACATATAAAATATAATACATGTAATAATATAATATATAATATCCACATGGTTTCTGTGGAGCTCTGGAGGGAGGAGGCTGTTTGGGATGTCTTGTGTTGCCAGCCACTGAAGTGTTTGGCTGTGTGAGCAAGGGAAGTTTAGTCCATTCCTAAAGCAATGGGATATTGGGGCTCTGGGATGCAACCGCCTTGTAGAGTAGATTGCATAGCAATAGTGTGACAGCAGCAGTGTCTGGTTTTGGGTGCAGGGTCAGAATGTGGTTAATTTAACATTTCCCAGGAGACCTGCTCCATGGAAGCAGACAGACGACGCATTAGCATGAAGCTGCAGGGTGAAGCAGTGGCAGAGTCATGCCCAAAACTCCTGCTTGTTCCTGACCTCCAACCACTGCGCATCTCCCTGTATTTTCATTTTTCCTCCGAGCTGAAAGAAAAGGGGTAAGAGGAGGAAGGCAACTGAAGATTGCTAAAAGATAATTGCATGCAACCCTGTTATCAGTCTGGGATTCCTTTCTAGGCAAAGGCACAGCTCAATTTCATTCCTAACCTTTCCAGCAGATACTTTCCCTTGTATCTGCAAACCACCTGAGAGAGTTTCTTGCTCTCAATTTAAATAACGGGCATCCACCAGAGAATGGTGGTTGGAGAAAGACATTCCAGTGCTGCCCACTTTATTAAGAAAAATGTCACCACAAACCTCCTAACACATTCCTTGAATTACAAAAGCTGAGTGTACACATCGTGTAGAATGAATGAACCCTTTCCTGTGTAAATGCTAGCAAATCCAAGAGAGATTAGCCTCAGTAATGGACTTAAAATCAAGCTAATTTGTTTGTGAGATTATTGGCAAGTCGAAAGCCTCCTTCACAGCTTTGTAAGGCGGAGGGGTGGAGAAGGGCTATGTGGTAGGCTCAGAGGCAATCAATGTAAATTTGTTTTTATCAATATCCTTTGGCTCTGCTGAATGAAACGAGCTCTATTCCCAGCTGGGTGGCTGAACCTGGAGAGAGTCCAATGCAACCAAAGGTCTGCAACGAAAAGGTATGGATCTGGGGAAGTATGAGACAAGAGAGAGGAAGGAGGGCTGTGAACAGCTCTGGAGCTGAATGGGGACACACTAAATAGAGAGGGAAGAGAGGGATCCACAGCGATAATTTACTTTGTCTGATGTGTGCCTGGCAATGTAGGAAATTGTTCGTAGAATCATCGAATCATAGAACCATGAAGGTTGGAACAGACCTCAAGGATCATCAAGTCCAACCGTCAACCCAACCCCACCCAACCCACTAACCCACATGGTGGTGCTGGGGGACATGGGTTAGTGGGTTGGGTTGATGGTTGGACTTGATGATCCTTGAGGTCTTCTCCAACCTTCATAGTTCTATGATGATTCTCCGATTCTGTTGTGTAAAAAGCTCAGGACCCCACCCTCCCAAATCAGCAGGAGCTGCTCACCCACATCCACGTGCCCTTTGCAGGAAATCATCACGTTCCTCCTTCCACAGCTGTTGATGGTCACAGTCATTTAAGTTTCTCCCTCCCTTGCTTATTTCCTGTTGTTGATATACTTCAACCCTTGAGTGCTGCAGGTGGGATGATCTTCAGAGATTATGATGTTGCAGAAATACAGCTGGTCTTGCTGCCAGCCACGCTGGATTTTCCCCTCTTTGGTTTTTTTTCTGCAAAAGGTTAGTTGTTCTACTTAGTTCCTCATTTTATTTATTTCCTTAGTTTATTCATTTACTTCTGGCTCTAAGCTGTTCTTGAAATTAGACTCATTGTAGCAACATAATGTGCAGACTCTGCTGACTGTATCAGATCAAGCTTTATAATATTTTATGGATATTGGAAGCGCATACACAATGCTGCTAATAAGTATGCACTGCCCTTGGGCCCAGCTCCTGCGGTGTGTCACAAATCTCCGAAATATGCTCATTACTTTGTCTTAGCTGCGAAATTACTTTTATTGATTTGCAGTTAAGGTATCCTGTTGTTTGCAGTTGTTTTGGGTTTTTTTTAAAGTGTTTTTCCACATTCTTTCCTCTTCCTTTTCTTCTCCATTGGTGGAACCATAATGATGCCGTTTGATCCCTCCAATGCTCTCTGGTGGAAAAGTCAACCCAGGTTTGACACCCTACCATCTGGGAAAATTAAAACTAGTACTTACCTCACTATTTTCTTTTATTTTTGCCAGTGTCTGGGTTAATATATCATTCATGAACTAATGTACATTTTTTTCTATTGCGTTTGTAGTTCACAGCTTTTCATTATTTAATGTGAATGAGTCATTTGTAGCCCACAGATCATAGTGAATTGAGTATGAATCACATATTATATGATTGACCACATAGCAGATTGCTGCAGTAGTGTTTATACTCCATTATTGGCTGTTCCTTTGGGTTTAAATTGAAACTTCCCAGTTCAAACCCAGTCTTTCAATAAGAAATAGTAACTCAAGCCTGTTACAACCTGTGTCTTGCATTCATGGCAAAAAGGTTGAGAGCACATGGGACCTGAATGCTGCTATTTCATATGGTCATGACCAGTGTAACCAAATGTGGGACAAGGGGAAAACAAAACAAGAAA
Organism: Syrrhaptes paradoxus; assembly: GCA_013400615.1. Classification (NCBI taxonomy): domain Eukaryota; kingdom Metazoa; phylum Chordata; class Aves; order Pterocliformes; family Pteroclidae; genus Syrrhaptes; species Syrrhaptes paradoxus. Next base: position 22,918 of record VZTO01019059.1, read on the forward strand.
CCCTTAGGCAACACTTTATGGGAATGTTTTCAAAACTCTTCCCCAAAGCCAAGTTTTGTCCATGGAGCAGATAGTTGTTTATCGTACAGGAGACATAGGGTATTGAAAGCAGACAGGTGGAGATCCTCTTGTTTATGTGTGCCTGGTGAAAATCCCTTTTACACAGAAGATAAGCCCAATCCTGTTTCTCATGCCCTGTGATTTAAGTGATAGAAATGTCTATACGTACAGTTTAAGTACGAATTTAGTCTATAAAAAGAGATGTTGATGCAAGCCCTCATATGAAAAGAATTATTTCAGGATTGTTTTGAGAACTTTCTNTGAAATACTGAGTAATTTTTTCCAAACCAGAAATTTGTTTCTAAATGTGACCCTTAGGAGCTATAGCTTAATTTTGATACCAATAATCTATCTTTCAATAGGCAAACTGCTTTTTATTTCCTTATTTGACAAACCAAATGAAGGAAATAAATCCTGTTGTTAAAATAGCAAAAGTTGATTTTCAAATCACAGCACAAAGTGTTAGCAGGAATCTTGAGAGGACATACCACCCGTGCTCTTGCTCCAGTGACATTAACAGTAATTCTGAGTCAAGTTTGTCCTTCTTGCTCTTGAAAATATCTCATGATGGAGATTCCATACCCACCCGGGTGATCCATGAGCTCTACCACTAGAAGGCTTTTTTAAATGTATTTTTGTTTTAAACTCTTTTACCTCTTCTCTTAATTTCATGGACAAGGAAGAGAGAAAGCCCTTTGCCTTTGGAGCATCCTCCTGCGTATTTCCAGCCTGGTGCCATATTTGCTCTTGTTGCTCCCTTACCTAGACAATCTCTCCACCTTTCCTCATAGGTTATTATTTCTAGCCCTCTGACAATTCCTCTTGCTTTCTCTGTCTCTCTCCATGGCTCCATCTCTCTTAAAGGTTATCCTAGAACTGCAATCCATTTTTATTTATTTTTTTATTTTCTTTTATGAACTTTTAAAATTGGAACACAAGGGAGCCGCTATTAATAATATTTAGAAGACCATAATTTTTCAGATTATTATAGTAGTAAATAATTATTTCCTCTGTTTATGGCACTATTGGATTAATGGATCTTCAAAGAGTTTTCTGGATTATAAACTTGTTGCCTGAAACAAAATACAAATAAATTGGAGATTTTCCCTGAGTTAATGAACAGGACTTTGATTATGATACAATTTTTGGAAGGTTTAGACT
>VZTO01019059.1:24179-39378 GCA_013400615.1 Syrrhaptes paradoxus
TTTTTTTTCTGCAAAAGGTTAGTTGTTCTACTTAGTTCCTCATTTTATTTATTTCCTTAGTTTATTCATTTACTTCTGGCTCTAAGCTGTTGTTGAAATTAGACTCGTTGTAGCAACATAATGTGCAGACTCTGCTGACTGTATCAGATCAAGGTTTATAATATTTTATGGATATTGGAAGCGCATACACAATGTCGCTAATAAGTATGCACTGCCCTTGGGCCCGGCTCCTGCGGTGTGTCACAAATCTCCGAAATATGCTCATTACTTTGTCTTAGCTGCGAAATTACTTTTATTGATTTGCAGTTAAGGTATCCTGTTGTTTGCAGTTGTTTGGGGTTTTTTTTAAAGTATTTTTCCACATTCTTTCCTCTCCCTTTTCTTCTCCATTGGTGGAACCATAATGATGCCGTTTGATCCCTCCAATGCTCTCTGGTGGAAAAGTCAACCCAGGTTTGACACCCTACCATCTGGGAAAATTAAAACTAGTACTTACCTCACTATTTTCTTTTATTTTTGCCAGTGTCTGGGTTAATATATCATTCATGAACTAATGTACATTTTTTTCTATTGCGTTTGTAGTTCACAGCTTTTCATTATTTAATGTGAATGAGTCATTTGTAGCCCACAGATCATAGTGAATTGAGTATGAATCACATATTATATGATTGACCACATAGCAGATTGCTGCAGTAGTGTTTATACTCCATTATTGGCTGTTCCTTTGGGTTTAAATTGAAATTTCCCAGTTCAAACCCAGTCTTTCAATAAGAAATAGTAACTCAAGCCTGTTACAACCTGTGTCTTGCATTCACGGCAAAAAGGTCGAGAGCACGTGGGACCTGATTGCTGCTATTTCATATGGTCATGACCAGTGTAACCAAATGTGGGACAAGGGGAAAACAAAACAAGAAACCCTTAGGCAACACTTTATGGGAATGTTTTCAAAACTCTTCCCCAAAGCCAAGTTTTGTCCATGGAGCAGATAGTTGTTTATCGTACAGGAGACATAGGGTATTGAAAGCAGACAGGTGGAGATCCTCTTGTTTATGTGTGCCTGGTGAAAATCCCTTTTACACAGAAGATAAGCCCAATCCTGTTTCTCATGCCCTGTGATTTAAGTGATAGAAATGTCTATACGTACAGTTTAAGTACGAATTTAGTCTATAAAAAGAGATGTTGATGCAAGCCCTCATATGAAAAGAATTATTTCAGGATTGTTTTGAGAACTTTCTGGCACTGTGTTTTGGGGTATGGCATCTACAATACAATTGCTCTGGCTTATTCCTCCATCCACTATATGGCTTTTTTAATGTTACCTTGAAAAAGATTGATTCCCATAACAAAACTGAGTTGAAATACTGAGCAATTTTTTCCAAACCAGAAATTTGTTTCTAAATGTGACCCTTAGGAGCTATAGCTTAATTTTGATACCAATAATCTATCTTTCAATAGGCAAACTGCTTTTTATTTCCTTATTTGACAAACCAAATGAAGGAAATAAATCCTGTTGTTAAAATAGCAAAAGTTGATTTTGCAATCACAGCACAAAGTGTTAGCAGGAATCTTGAGAGGACATACCACCCGTGCTCTTGCTCCAGTGACATTAACAGTAGTTCTCCGAGTCAAGTTTGTCCTTCTTGCTCTTGAAAATATCTCATGATGGAGATTCCATACCCACCCGGGTGATCCATGAGCTCTACCACTAGAAGGCTTTTTTAAATGTATTTTTGTTTTAAACTCTTTTACCTCTTCTCTTAATTTCATGGACAAGGAAGAGAGAAAGCCCTTTGCCTTTGGAGCATCCTCCTGCGTATTTCCAGCCTGGTGCCATATTTGCTCTTGTTGCTCCCTTACCTAGACAATCTCTCCACCTTTCCTCATAGGTTATTATTTCTAGCCCTCTGACAATTCCTCTTGCTTTCTCTGTCTCTCTCCATGGCTCCATCTCTCTTAAAGGTTATCCTAGAACTGCAATCCATTTTTATTTATTTTTTTATTTTCTTTGATGAACTTTTAAAATTGGAACACAAGGGAGCCGCTATTAATAATATTTAGAAGACCATAATTTTTCAGATTATTATAGTAGTAAATAATTATTTCATCTGTTTATGGCACTATTGAATTAATGGATCTTCAAAGAGTTTTCTGGATTATAAACTTGTTGCCTGAAACAAAATACAAATAAATTGGAGATTTTCCCTGAGTTAATGAACAGGACTTTGATTATGATACAATTTTTGTAAGGTTTAGACTATCATGACACTAGGAACATCATGGAAGCTTTTCAGTGGTGTGAAATGAACCTGAATTAATTTTAGGAATGTCTCACCTGTTTTCTCACAGCACCCAGCAGCAAAAGATGTTTGTGTGAGCCAGCAGAGCAGGGAAAGCCTTTGTGTAACATAGCCACTGAGTGGGTTAGAGTTGGCTTAGTGGCAGAAATTTGTCTTTTTTTTAATGAAGGGGAAAAAAGGAATAAAGAAAATTATTTATACAGGAAATCATACAAGTTCTTTCCATTCTCTGCTTCACTTGGAATCTTTAGCTCTAGTTCTCTGCTGGTGGATCTTGAGTTTTTTTCCTTCTTATCACCTTGATGGTGGCTTTTGAACAGTCGAGGGTCATAACCTTGAAATGAAAAGAAGAATAGCTCTGTTTCAGGCCCTCTTGCCATTATAATCTGTGCATAGTCCTCTTAACGAGGCACAAACGGTATCTGTAGACCGCAAAGGAGGGCTGCTGTGCTGCTATACATTGACCTCTTTTATTAATTTATATCCACATGACTACGAATTTAAATTTGTTTGCAATTTTGTTCTCCTTCCCCAGCATTTCTGGGCCCTCACAAGCTATTAAAAGCAAGCAGGGAGCATTAAGAGTCAGCCAGTTAAATGCGTGGTGCTTTAGTCAAACAGGATTTGTATTGTAGTCGGTAGAACAGATTTCTTGGAGCGAGCCACACTATAGACACTTGACGTTGGTCCCACTTGCCCAGGTTATAATAAAAAGCTCACGGCCTCTTCAACGGCAGGAGGCAAAGAGAGAGGCTTCCTGGGAGCACCGTTAATAATAAACGTGGAGAGCTGGAGAATAACCGCCGTGCTGAACGCCGCTTGTGGCACGTGCCCCGTTGTGTCCTCCTGCTCTTGGTCAGCTCTGCTCTTGTGTTTCCCACCGGCTGCTCCCATGCCAGGTTTCCTCTTGGAAATAAATCCAAGTGGTAGGAATAGAGTCTATTTTGTTCACGCGCCAGGTTGCTGAAAGGGGCTTGTTCCTAAAGCATATGGTGAGACAAAAAATGAAATTGTGCTTTCTCATGACCTGGTTGGATTAGGCACCTTGCCTTCATGAGAGGTGCACAGGAGGTACTTCTCCACTTCTCCCTCTTGGGAGGGCAGGTTGCTGGAATGTAGGTGTGTTATCCTGGGCTAACTGGGATGCTCAACAAGAGCCAGCCCTGCTGTCTGTGCTTCTGCTTCAGCACTGGCAGTAGGAAGTATTATGGCAAAGTATCATGGCTCTAATTCTGCAGAATTGTGGCAAATTCTAGAATAAAATTAGGGCTTTTCTCCAGGAAATAGCGTGCTCTGTGGGTCCCCGTGAGGGTGATTCAGTCCTTCCCAGCTGTTAGGCAAGTGGGGATCTAGTGTTCCAAGTGGAGGTGACACAAATGTGGTTTTCTTTTCCTTTCTGTCAAAAAAAAAAAGAAAAAAAAGCCATTTGGAATACATTTGCGTTTGATTTTACCAGCTGCACCCAATGAGTGCCAGCACAGCTCTGGATTCTTGTTCTGTGGGACCCTGGAGGTCAGGGACAGAGCTGGGGTTTGCTTCAGACCCCTTTGCTTCTTGTCTAGGTGATAATCCCTGCGCCAGTGTGTCTCTCCGAGTCCTGAAATGCCATGTGCACAATGTCTTGCGGTCACACCCACACACTCTTCCTCCTCCTCCTGTTTGCATCATTTCCCTGGATAACGGATAATCCCCTTCCTGTCACCCCACATCGCCTCTCAGTTGGGGATAGTGTTGCTTAATTGGAAAAAAATAAATAATCCCCTTCTACAGCAGTTGTTTGGAAGGGAAGGTTTCTCTGGTCTCCTTGTCTTCTTTATTGTATGCAGTAGAGTTAAAATGTTTGTACTTCTAAAAAGCTTTCTCAGTAGTAATTATTTTATTTTCCTACCAGAGGGACTGCAAATGTCTTTCTCCTCTTGGGCTCATGCTTAATCTGCAGGTTTTTACCAACATTAGAGCTGACCCAGGGTTCCTGTCGTAAAATGTCTTGGATGTGACTTGCATATCTGTTGGCTTCACGTATCCAATACGGTGGAACAGTGCCTTTCATGGGTGTTTTGTTTTTTTTTCTGTTGTTTCTTTTTTTTTTTTTTTTTTTCACGTTTTTTTTTTTTTTTTTTTCACGTTTTTTTTTTTTTTTTTTTACTACCTATATTTAGCACGATCTATATATTTTGCATAGATATTATGGAAGGGATTTCCTAGGATCCTAATACGTCTTTGTGGTAGAAGAAAGGGAGGTAATAGAGTAAGAAAAGAGGTGAGGCAGGCAAGGCGTGAGTGGGTGGGAATAACAGGATTACAGAATGGAAAAATTCTCTCTGCTTCCAAGAGCTAGAGCTACATTTTTACACTTTAGAGTCGCTCCATCTCAAGACTCTGAGTCAAAAAGTGATTCCTCCATCTCCATTTGGAGGAAACAGAAAAACAAGCAGCATGGTTTCCCATCGAGATGGAACAAAGCTGAATATTTGCTAATGCATTGGCACCTGGATACTCTTCTGATTGTGATGAACTGCACAGTGAACATCATACACTCAACAGTTTAACTCCAATTCTCAAAAGCCCCAATTTTTTTCCTAGTAGTAAATAAGAAAATTCACACAGACCTGGACTGGTAATCATTGTACGGCACCTTTACATTTCTTTCCTCAGTAAAAAGCTCTTGAAACGGGTGTAAAAGTAATTTAAGGCAATTTTATTGCTATATATGCTTCCAAAGAGGTATTAAAGGGTATTAATACTCATTAATCATTACATTCAGACCTGCTGACATGAATGAGAGTAAGGATGAGGTTCCTTTCCAAGGAAATTTATTTTTCATAGTTTTTCCTACTTTTCTGTAAAGTTTGTGAAAAGGATTCTCTCCCCAGGAGCATTAATACCCTTCGCTTAGTTTGCATGAAGAGAAAGAGACCAACCAATCTTTGGTGTTTTGTTTTGTTTTTTTTTTCACTTTATTCTAACCTTAAAAGGCAGTTCATGTGGAATTTTAAACCCCGTTTCATTTGTGGTTCTTTTATCTTCTCCAGATGGATTCATCTAACACATACTGACAGCTTGCAATTTTATGCAGCCAGCGATGGGTAATAAGCTTTAGGTGTTTCTTGCATGAAATAGGAAATTTGTTAGAACTAAATGATTCTGGCTGCGGGCAACAGCCGTGTGAAAGACAGGACAGTCATCTCTGAAACAACGTGCTGGATAAAATAAAAAGGAGCTTCACTAAGAATGAAAACAAGCACCATAAATTCTCTGATTTGTCACAAATTTAGCGTTCTGTGCACGCTCCAGGTGAGCACCACAGAATGTAGCTTTGAGAAGAAGAAACATGAGTTTCTGGCCATGTTAATTCAAGTTGCTTTCATGGCCTTATCCAAACTCAAATCCCAAGTCAGTGACTGATTAGAGGAAAAATTCTATCGCATATTTCTTGCCATGGCTGTGAAGAGATGACCTTTTAAAAAGCAAGCAAGATGATGTTAATTTGAGATAATAACATGTCGGAATATTTTAAAAATGATATTAGATTTTGGGTGCCTACAGTTGTGGATGTCCAGCTTGAAAAGGAATAAAGAGAACTCATTTCCCATCAGGTTCTGAGCCTGCCTTTTGAAACCCAGCCTTCTGAAAGTTCCTCACCTGGCTCTTGCAAGAGGAAACAAATGCAGTTCCCCAGACATTTTCCAAAACTCTGGGCACCCCAAGTCTATAATTAGGGAAATGATGAGTTGTCTCAGATGATCAAGTCACAGGCTGAAAATTAAAATGCCAGCTGATAACAGATACAATAGATGCAGACACTGAAATGACCTGCATGGGTCATGGGCTTGCTCCACAGCTTGACTTACACACACGTGTTTGCAAGCCCAGCCACGACCCGTCTTTTGTTGTGTGGTTTCACTTGCTGGACAAATTTACTGCGTTTGTGGTAGAAGTGGCAGTGCTACCTAAGGGGCCAATGGTTTAAAAAATCCACCAGCTCTTCAGCTGCTTCTCCAGGCTTCTCTCCCCTCCCTGAAGAGGGATCTGCGATAAAGCAGGCAAGGCTTGCCTCACGAGCTGCAAATTAAGGGTTTTGGAAGGACCAAGAGAACAAAACAGTAAAGGATGGCTTGAGTAGGGAAGTATTTGAAGTATTGTCTAGGTGTTGGGCTGTGACACGATACGAGCCTCTGCTTCCCATCTGTAGTAAAGGAGGAATGGACAGTGGAGTGTCAAAATGCCTTACAGATACATTTTCTTTTTCTAAAATAAAGCCAAAGCTCGTAAGCAGATTTTCTTGGAGTTACAACATCTTGGATCACACAGAGTTGGTCTGGCTACCTCCCTTCTTTCTGTGCTAGATGAGCTGTGGAGATAATGAATTACAAATTAAAATACGCTCTCATTAATAGATTTTTCAACAAATGAGTGTAGAGGGCCAGTGGAGCCACGCAGGATGTTATTTAGTCCATGAGGAGCAGTACACTTCACAATTAGTTTCATTTACATGTGTTCAGTGGCCTCTGAACAAGTAATTTTTTTTTTATCCCTATCTCCAGAAATCATTGTCAAATAACTGTGTGTATATATGCAATGCTGATGAAAATGGAACAACATGTTGTTAGTGCTGGAGAACCTAATAAATTATTCTGTCTCCTGGAAGTCATCAACATAGAGAAAGAAATTGCAAAGGCTGAAAGGTCATTGCGATTATTTTCTTCTTCGTAATTAAATGTCCAGCCTACTCAGAGATTCAAAGAAAGAAGGGACTTTATAAAACGGGGTTTTAATTCTTGACAACCAAAGCTATTTCCTAAACCATTCCCAGGCTGTCAGTAGAAAGGAACACGTTGATGGAACTGGGGACTTTTGTGCCCCACGCGGTGCTCAGAACCCTGCAGAGCTCGCGCTGCTTTGATGGGCTACCATGAGCAGATGCAGGAAACTAAAATGAGATGGAAAAAAAAATCTGGAGAGAAATGAAACTACATGAAAGCTACAGAAAGTTTATCTTTTTCTCCCACACATGTGCATGCTCCTGACTTTCCTCTGTTTTACAACCTTCCTCTTTCAGAGGGGCCCTGCATGGAAAAGTACTTGTCCAGCCCATGGGTCCTTGGCTGTGTTTGCCATTTGGACCCCAGAAGGCGAGAAGGAATTTTTAATTCCTGCTGAAGTCACTGGAGGTACCTTACCATGGCGGGAGATTAGCCTTTGGAGAACAGACTTTGTCATTCATCGTAGGCTTTACAGTCTGAAACATAACCCGACCCACTTCCCAGCTGGCATTCAAACATTATGGGAGTAAAAGAGAACAACAACAGCAATAAAGTGTTTTAACAAACCAGAACCAGTTGCTTTTATTCGTTTATTTTCTTGCCATGGCAATTGATCAAAACTTCCATTATTTGCATATCACAAAAGTCTTTTTCTGAAGCTGGGAAAAGTGCCATTAGCATTGATTTCCTGGGATTATTTTCCTGGGGAGTAATCCTTTTGAGTTACCCCTCCCAGGACTGAGCTTGAGTGACAAGAGATGTTCTGTTCTTGTAAAGATAGAATCCAAGGAAATCTAGACAGAAAGGAACATTTCCAAAGGCAACCTAGCCTCAGGATCCTGTAAATAGGATTGTTAAAAATATCACCAAGTTCAGAAGTCTCTGTGCACTCCTAAAGACAAGTACTTTCCTCAAAAATTGCCATCAGGGTGTAAATGTAGAAAACTGGCCACATGGGAAAAATTTGTGTAAGAAATGCCAGAGGGAAGAAGACATTGTATAAACAATTTGAAATATGACCAATAACATGCATGAAGACAAAGAGTTAATGGGAATGAGAGTTTGGAATTAGAAACTGAACTTGAGAGGAACTAAACTCAAAGAGTTCAATGCTCTCATGTGGAGTAGATCGTCTGCAGCCTACAAAGAACTGGGAAATGAAATTTTCATTCGGGAAGGAGAGATTTTAAACCTGCACTTTGAGTTGGCACAAAACTGGAAAGAAAAAAATGTAGCAAAAGAAGAGAAATGCACTGGGGAGCAAGAAATCCATGGGTCAGACTTTGGAAGTACGTTAAGAATTCAGAAAGAAAGAATCATTGAAGAGGCTGAGGAATAGGATATTACAAGGGCTTGTTAAATGCAGATACTGCCAGGATAATCTGATTTCTTCCTGGGATTTTTTTTTTTTCCTTTGCAAAAGAAACACATCTGATCTTATCCAGCCAGAACTGTGCAAGTGTTTTCAGTTATGAAGCTGTGTGGGGAATTACTAGTTTTTGTGCAGGAAGATGTAGATTAACAAAAAGTGTGAAATCTTTAAGATGATGACTAAAGTCAGACAAAAAGAAAGAGTACTGTTAGAACAAGAATTGCTGGTCTGTAAAATGATCACTGGTGGATTTTCTCAAAATTTTTTTTCTAAGGAGCAATCTGATGGGTTGTTTTTGTGAAAGATCCTGATCCTGGAACAGAAAAAGAGGAAGAGATGACACAGTCACTAGAGATAGAAGCTGTGGAAATCAGCTTTGGAATATTGCACATGAAGATTTAGATGTCAGAAGATTCAGAACAATAGGAAAGGGGCATAAAATGTGACTGTTGAAGTTTAACATCATGCATTCAGGGATAAAGGACTGGCCAGAGCAGAAAGAGAAGGAAAACTGTCTGAATACATCTGCCAGTCCCAACCTGACTGGGAGCCACTGGTACGATGCCATCGTTAGGAAGTCAAACGTCCTCTTTGGATATCTCAGGAGACGTATGGGAGTGGTCATGGCAAAGTGGTGGGGAGGTGTTTGGAATACTGTGAGTGACTCCTACCACCTGCAAGAAAGATGGATTCAGACTAGAGCGAAATAGAAGGAAGACTGGTAAAATTATTAGGAAAATGGATATCCAGGTGAAAAAAGAGAGGCTAGGCTGTTCAGCCTAGCAAAACACAAGCTGAGGAGTCAGATGATTTCTACCCAGGAGTAAAACAAGGATAAACACCAGTGAAGGGAGAGAGCCGTTTAAACTCCAGGACAGTGTTGACAAAAGGATAAAACAGATCTTCATTTCCCACAATTAAATATATGTCGGATGTGGGAAACTTTCCAATCAGTGACAATTCCTGAAAGCCATAGTGGAGAAAGATTAAATCAACCTGAAACAGGTGCAAAAAGGAGCCACGAGATGAATAGCAGAGTGATGAATTTATTGCTCAAGAGACACTAGAAGAAAACTTGCCTTGCTCAGCCTAGCAAAATAAAGACAGAGAAGGAATATTGCTATTCTCTATAAATGCACCGAGGGAATAAAGAACAGGGAAGAAGAGTCATTTTAAGCTAAAAGAAAACATTGATATGAGAGTAAATAGATATGAACCATCTATGAATAAATTTAATCTACAAATGAGAAAAGAGTTCCTAAAGATTGAAGTAGCAACGATAAAAGCAGCAAAATTAGTGAAATTATTAGTGAAGTTTAGCGAAATCACTGGGGGACACAAAAATTGCTGCTGTTTCCTCGTTACAAGAGGTTGCTACTTCTGATAGGTTGGAGTCTGACCTACGTGACCTAAATGCACAATTTGGATGAATTAATTTGCAATAAATTCAGCCACAGAGGTCTGTAAGAAGAAATAGGCATTAATCTGACGTTCTTCTATATATTGTGTTTTATTGATCTGCACTTGTCCTAAGTTCCTATTTTCATTTCTATTCCATATATAGTCAGGAAAGAATTGGGAGTCTCCAGACTCAGTTGGAGGACAGATAATGGTTTTCTACACAGGTCAAGTGTGTAGGTCTTACACAAACCGCATAACCCCATCATAGCTACTAGAAACTACATTCAAGGTCCAAAGCAAATGCTTTTCCTTGCTCTGCTGGCTCCAGAGAAGACAACAAATTTTAGGCAGTTTTTGCTTCTCTTTCTTTGTCCTCTACTTTGGCCTGAAAATGGTTAGAGCAGAGGTGGGAAGGAGGGTAAGAGCAAAATCCAGGTTATGTGTTGGCACTGGCTGCTCTTCCAATGATTTATGACACAAAATAGTGCAACAAATTTAGCAGATTCTTAGTTTTTGATGCTGGTGTAATATCTGCAGTCTGACTATGAGCCTTGTCATGTTCACAATTAACGACGGATCTCTCTTTTGCTTCGTTGTCGTATTTGCACGGTAAAAGTTTTTCATATGTCAGTTCTAATCCAGCAGAGGGTCCAGTGCTGAGATTGGATAAACACATAGGGTGTATCTATCAATTTCTTGTATTTCTCTGGAAATTTTCCTTAAGTTGTCTTCCTCTGAGGTTTCCAGACCTTTGCGAGTCAGCTCAAGATATCAGTACACAGAGATTCTCTTCTGGCGGTTGGACACCTTATCTTTGTGGAAGCCAGAAGAACACATTAAAAATAACTGAAGAGAAAGAAGCAAAAGGCTTCACTACTCCAAAAAAGTAAAGTTTTGATGCCATGTTGAGTTTTCAGATAGAGGTTCATGCAGATCTCACCCTTGTTACTGATTTTCTCTCTACGGTCATGGTGGACACGATGATGAATTTCTCTTTCATCTGCTTCCAATTGCTGTACTTTACTCACCTTAAGAAGCAAGGGATGTGCAGAAAGAGACTTGAGGAGACAATCGAGTGATGCCAGTGGCAGGATGATTCCCTAGGAACCAGTATTTTTTAAAGGTCAAGCAAGAGCCTGATTTATTTCCCTTTTCTTGAGTGATAAGACAGAGTGAACAAGCTGAATGGAAAACCACTGCTCTAATTGCTGTACAGACAAAATTGTTCACTAGGACCACACTTGGGGCATATTTTTTTTCTTCTGATTGACCTTTTCCTGTGCTTTTTTTCCCCTCTGGTTCACTCTTCAGCAATAGTAGTAAATTATAATTATCTCATTCAAGTCACCTGTCTTTTTCCCATGTGAATTCTCAAAAATGTCTATTGTTCTTTCTCTTTTCTTTGTTTCAACTGGAATTTTGATTGTTTTCCTAGTACTTAGTCATATACGGGTGTATAGTCCCAGATATGTCTTTCATCCTAAAAAAAACCCAAGAACTAAAGGAATAATTTTACCTCTTCTCAAATTCAGTAATCTCTGGGATGTGAGGTACTGTCCAGGTGTGCTTGGTGCAGCCTTCCTACTCCTATGGGCAGGAGTAGAAGGACAGTATCCACCCTACCTTCTACCTAGGATCTGTGTAGATATTTGGGGTTTTTTTCCTGTTCTTATATCCTTCAGGGATTTTTTTTTTCCCCCCACAAACTTGAATCTGCTTTTCCTGCTGCTTATAGTCTTTTTCAGATTATTTCAGGGTGTTTCTTTCAAAATATCAGGCACGCTTACTGTTGTCCTTTGCTCTGAGTGGTGTAAACTGGTTGTCTTGTATTCACTAGACCACTAGAAGAAGTCCAACTCAAGATTTACACATCCTTTTAATTGGGGTACCCTGAACAAGAGCTGTTTATGTTCAGATTAAGCTTGGGTTGGACTGTGAGTATGTGGCTGGATGTGTCAGGGTTTCAAACTTAACAGAAATTGTATTATTTGATTCATCCTTTTGAAAATTTCTTCACAAGAAGAAAATAGGAAATGTTTATAAAGTGATTTCTACCATCTAGTCCCCCTAATTTGAAAATTGCATGGCCTGAGGAATAAAAAAATATCTTATTCCCTTGTTCAACCTAGTTACCCTGAATAGAGGATGGAAAGGTTGACACTATAGTTGTCAAAACTAATTTTGATGCTAGGACGTTGTGTCAGTAGTGACTTGGTAGAACCATGCACCATTTCTGGTCTTACAACTTTCTCTGGAGAGAACCTAGGGAGTTCTGTCAAGTTCAGTACAGTCCATAGCCTTGGAATAGAAATAAAACACACGAATTAGGATTTATGATGCTATGTGCTGCAAAATTGCTCCTAACCTTTTCTTGCAGGGAATAAACAAGTCTGGAGTGAAATGAAAATTGCATTCAACACTTGATTAAAAACTTTCACAGCCCATATAATCCAAATGACTTTGTGAATTACTGTCATTGGGACTGAAGTTTGGAGGCGGGATTTACCAAAAGTTAAAAAAAAAGAAAAATAAAGAGAGACAATCAACAGTAACTATAATATTACACACACAAAAAAAAAGATGAATTCAAGTTGTAATTCCTCTTAGAGACAGTTGTGTTTTGAAAAACGTAGTCTGCTCTATGAGCATAAAATAGCAGCATCTGGAAGAATTTCCATCTTGCAAATTTTCACCTTGCCTTTCTTAAAACCTTTAGTGTCAGCAAAAAATGCTACAATGAAAGCCTTCAAGTTAAAATCTACTTGACTCCAGAGCAGCTACTGTATAGGCAGTGCTAGGTCATAAAATTTCTTTGAATTTAACCTGTCTTCTTCCCAGGATGAAGGTACGTCTGCTGAGGATCTGGGAAATGTTCAGTCCTCTTCAACCATTATGTTTTTTTCAGTTTTGCTGAAGCTTCCACCATCAAGAGGCTCATGGTGCTGTTCCCACTTCCAAGAGATTGGAAATGGGAATTTACCTTTATGATCAAGGTTTTGGGGACTTCCTGTGGTTATGCTTGTGTGAATCAAATATATGACTCCCAACATCAACGGTTGCTAGAGCTTTGAGTCATTTCTACGAAGCTCACCATAATCTCTGAGCTGTCCCCAGCCTTAGTCTCCTAGCATTGCCAGGGCCTTGGCCTGACTATCGGTGATTTGGGTTCAGAATGCCCCCCTTCGACCTCCTGGGTGGCTTTGGCTTGGCATCTTCACCTGTTTTGCCCTTGTCTCCGTTGCTTTTCTGAGATATCAAGTCTTCGGAGAAGGGACTGTCTGTTTTATCCATGATGTATCTCTTACCTGTCACCAGGATACCTAGTTAGGAATTTAAGAAAGGAAGGGATAGAAAAGTTCACAAGGTCACATTAAAAAATATTTAATGGGATCAGGAATAGTGCTTTGAGCCCACAGAGCTCAATCCTATCCTGCAAGCAGGAAACTATTTCCTGATATTGTTCCCAGTCCTAAAAATTGTACCAAATGAAAAAATTGTAACAAAATCAGAGATTTTAAAAAAAATACAGAAGCTTAATGCCATAATCCCCAAACCATATACATTGGCTTTGATCCACATGCATTGATGTCTTCTCTCTTCTCATGCAGAACATTTATTTTGCAAAGCACAGGTGTGCTTCTGTCCCTTTAATGCTCACAAACTGTGTGTATAAATATTATTTACATTATAGAGATTTCTTTTTTTTTCTTTCCAAAATCTTTCACCTGTCTTGAAATGATGTTTTGCCTCCGCACCAAAGAGAAACTTTCATCTATTGATGCATTTATAACTCAAGCACCACAGTCATAAGATGCTGAGAACCCTGGTAGCCAACCTTAATATATGAGTGTGTGGTACCTGGCAAGCGTTATTTTTTAATGTGAAATCTAAGCCATGTCTTGAACCTCACTGGCATCCAATGACTCCCATCTTTTCATCCCGTCAGACCCTTGCTTACTGATTTAAAAGCAAGCAGGAATTGTTTACTGCTTTAGACTTGGTTGGTGCCTTAAGACTTCAGGCTGAAGTGAATTATCTCTGTCATTAATAGTGAGAATGGGGTCACTTCAGGACTGCATTCTAATCAGAAAAAAATTAGGCTGTAAAGCAGATGGTCCAGGTTATAGTGATGCTACTGCCACTAAATTGCTGGGGAAAAGTCACAACATTTTCTCATACTTCAGTTTTCTTTTTGCAACATACCGTGTTTTCCTCCAAGTGTATTTTAGAGATCCATCGTTGATGAAAAGATGGCTATTAAAGATTTTTCTATTATTTACAAAGTCTTTTATTTTCAATAATCATCCTCAGCTAGGAGAGTGTCTCCAGGTGCTATGAAAATAATTAAAGAGCACAATACAATACAGACAAAAACGTCTTTAACTATTTTTAGCGCAGCTTTGATTGGATTACAGAATATCACTGAAATAATAATAACATGAAATAAAAGATTTGTTTCTCTCTTTGATTTTTTCCAAAGCCAATGATCTGTAACTGCCTGTTGGCTGTTACGCAGTTGTGTCTCTAGCTATGCATTTAACACTTTAAATATGGCCCTGATAGTGTGAACGCTTGATTATTCCAGCACCGTCCAGGTTCTGCATGATGACCAAGGCTCTACTAGAAGGACCTGATGTTTTCCATCACGTTGCAAAGAAGAATGTCTTCAACTTTGTGGTTGCAAAGACCTCTTTGGAAAATTTAAAGCAGCTATAAATAGCCTCATGACACAAACGATCTGTTGAAACCTCCCCTTAGCTCATTCGCACTTTTAACCTCTCAGTAGCGTCTTCCTCCCTACCCTCTAGACAAAGTCTGAGTCATCCTGGGTTTTTTCTTCTTGTATTCCCCCAACACTGGATCCAGTTGCATTATTATTGTAATTAAAAATGGTCTGAACAGACCCATGGAGAAGGTGCAGGGAGTTAGGGTGGTAATGTCATACTCCAAATGCAGAGCATCTCGCCTAGGGTTTAATTTTCACTGCCCAGTGCCTGGGGCATGCTCTCGTCTCCTGGACATCTGCAGCATAATTGTCTGAGGTACCATCTGCACCAATCCCACGAGGTTCCTTTTGCTGACAATGAAGGAAAAGGTGCTTCAATCACATCAGTNAAATAAGGACCATTGTACCTAACCCAGTGACAGTAAAACTAAGATGTCTTCTTCTTGGAATTAATCGTGTTTCAGATTTGATTTTGTAGTCAACATGCTGTTGCAGGATCATATCTCCCTCCTCCACAATAAATTATTTCAGCTAGTCATTAGTGTTCTAGGTGATTATAAAAACCTTGTCTATTCCGTTCCTTCACAACGGAGAGAATCCTTTCATTACACTGGTGCGAGGGTGAAGTCCATCCATTAGC